>JBBPDB010000134.1:11813817-11824943 GCA_037974465.1 Brachypetersius altus
ATTTACATTTACGGCATTTAGCTGACGCTCTTATCCAGAGCGACGTACATCAGTGCTTAAGAATTCTACGACTGTTTCTTACCTGAAAAACAGCTTAAATCTGAGTCAGCTATTTAACCAAAATACTGCAGTCAGAGCATCTATACAACAACTGTCCAAATAATAACTAGACAACGCCTAACCCAACAATACATAAGCCCTAGAGAAGAACATAAGTCATAAGTTTTTTTTTAAATAAGAATTTACACGCACACACTTACATACTCTGCAACCCTGAGTACTTACATAGTCTGACGCTTCATGACTGAGTTACTAATGTACTAATTATGTTTCAGTAATTCTTTACGATAATAAGATTCCTAGCAATAAAGAAATTTCACAAATTCATTGTGGCAAGCGGAATCCTATGACGGAGCCACACTCATTGAACTGCTCCTTCTGGCCTGTTTTACTGCCAGTGTGTGTCTATGGAGACTGTATGGCTGTTTGTTTAATTTTACACACCTGTTAGCAGTGAGTGGCTGAAAACCCCAGGATTCAGTAAATAATAGGGGATTTCTTCATAGCTAGAGAAATCATTGATACACAGTGACCACAGAGTGGTCTTTTGCCCTTGGCTGTGCTCTCCTTTGTTGGCACAAATGAGTCATAGTTCATCGGCGGCGCCACACACAGAGCAGCCTGGAAAACCCCATCACTGCCACATGAGTGCAGTCACTTTCTTCCTGTTTAGAGTGGTCCATCATCCTCAGGTTCATTCGTTCGTCCTGTTCCTTTATGCCCCTTTTGCTAGGAGAGGATAGATTGTGGAGATTCTATTTAGGAGAAGCTAACAATCAGTGACAAAAGTTTTATAAAGCAACCCATATTTAAAAATTATATTGATTTTTTTGCTATACTGTTATAATGTAAGTACACAGTCATATGATCAATTACATCTAGTCTTGTAATTATACATTGTACATTTTTTAGGTAAATGTCAGTGCGTGACATTAGATTGCCTATGAGCCTCTTTTGTAACCTTCCAGCTCTGCCATTAAACACACATCTGAGACCAATTTTGTTGTTGCATGGAAGTTTAGAGGCTGATTTTAGATCTTGGACTTCTAGCTTAGAGCTGATTCAGTCCAGCTCATGCTGACCTTTTATCTATGAAACAATTAGGCTGTAAAAAATTCAGTACAGTATTGGGGGGGGGGAATATAAAAAACTTATTAAAATCATTGTCCGTGTTTAAAACCACAAGGCATCCGGTCAGACTAAAGTGGATGGGGAAGAAGGACTTTTTAAGGACATAATCATTTGTTTTGATGTATTTTAACTCCATGCAACACAGAGCTGTATTTCCTTAAAATTCTCATTGGTCTTAATTTGCACAGCCTTCAGATTCCCAGTCTGAACAACGATACTTGAATTTTATCTAGAAAAGGTGAACCTTGTTACTGAATCAAAGGTAAAGGCCAATTGTAATCCACTTTTGTCCTCGTTAGGGAAATATCTTACATCAGTGTGAACATGAAGCATTTTTCAGTTAGTAATTTTTTTTCCTGAATTTGCATAAAACCAGTATCAGTTCGTAGTAACCTCTTTTTAGCCAAAACTCGCTCATACTCAAACTACTACCCTTTGTTTTGTTTTTAAATTATTTTTTCATTTAATAACGGTCCCCCTTTTTGACCTCTTCTTCATGTCCTTTTTAAACTTTGCCAAGTTGCTTTGCCATCAGGATTAGACAACATCACCGCTTTCATTGTGACTCGTATGTCTTTTTTTAATAAATGCCAAAATGACAGACACACCTTACACACACATTATTTATTCAATTTCATGTTGTAAGCCTAATAGAACATTTCTCTTTCTTATATGGGATAGATAAAGTTACATCATCCTATACTATATACGATATTTACTATATTTGTATTTGTATAAATCAGAATGATATATACATGATATATAAAATCACATAGAAATTATATATAATCAGAATTATATCAGGTATGTAATGTGTATTAATGCAGCAAGCTGTTTTTTAGAAGCTTAAGAGACGCAGACTCTTTCTTGGCTTATTGCCTTAGATTATCACACAAAAAAAGCCCATTTAGACCAACATGGTTCAGAAAGTTCAACAGTTATTGGCACTAAGCTGTAATAAAATCTGCTTAATCTGCCCTCAGTTGCGACTTTGCACCCATATGGCATGATTTTCTTTTATCAGATACGTTGCTGTTAGTGTGCTTATTCTAAGCAAACCACAACTAATATGTAACACACGATATTGTTTGGTTTTGGTCGGAACCAGGGAAACGAACTACAAATATAAACAAACCCTAAGATCTGTTTGAGGAAGATAATAGTGTCTGAAACCTGTTTGTTTTGTAGAGACTGGCCATTTAAAGTTTTACAAACCACACACACACACACACACTTTGATGTGTCTTCCCTGTTGGTGCTGGTCTGGTGCTTTTCTGCAGCATTGATTTAAGTAGAATTGATTGCATTTATGCTCTCCCAATGGCTTGTGTGGACTGAACAGCCCAGTGAATTACAGAAGTGAGGACAGTACATACACTTTTATGCACTCAGTTTTGTGGACCTTCTGTTGCTTTCCATACTTTTGTGTTTAAGTATGGACTAAATCCATGCTTCATGACTGCTGATACTGTTTTAGTGATGTCTCTCTCTCCCTCGTCCTCTCTCTCTCGTGTGCTTTCTCTCTCACTCTCTCTTTCTCCCTCACTCTCGCTCTCGCTAGTTCCTGCACAGGGCTCAAATGCAAGCAACACGTCCTGCTCTCCCCTCTAACACTCCTTCCATACGTCCTGGCTCTCAAACTCCAGCGGCTGCTGTTTACCCACCAAATCAGACCATCATGATGACCATGACCCCCATGCCCTTCGCCTCTCCACAGACAGCCCAATACTACATCCCACAGGTACACACTCAGCAGTCACTAGCAGATGAACATTGGCAGGTGTGGAAGAGAGAGTAACCTGTACTTACCCAGCATCCAGCAGGATCTTTTGGAACAGTAGTCCAACTGTCTGCCTTGTACACTACTGCCATGTCCTTTTTTTTTTGCTGTTGTACTTACACTGCCCAATTTAGAGACTATATAAAATATATTTAAATGCAAGTGAGTGTTTTCTTCATGAGTTTGTAGTCCCAAAGACTAAGTAGGTTTATTTTTAAGAAAACCCTTTGAAAATAGCACTTTTTCATCTCTGAAACTGATACCGTGACCTCCATACTGATACCAATCTGATACTGTCTTTTCCCCTCTTAAACAACTAAGCTGTAAATAATACATTTGTTTGGATGCACTTTGAGTTTGAAATGGCTCTCTACTTTCTCTATAGTGTGCTATGTAAGTTGTAAAATTGCCCTGCATCACCAGTGGCTCCTTGTTAATCATATTGCATGCTATTTGGGTAAAATGCTATATGCATGCTATATTGTATATCCTACATAGTGCACTATGTAGGGGAGTGGGGAGCCATTTCAGAAGCAGCCTTGCTGCTCATCTGCGTTACTCGTGTCTCCATTTATGTATTTGTGATCATCCATGTTTCTCACTTATGCAGCAGAGATGGTGCTCTGCAATTCTCGAATGTATCCTCTCTATCCTCAGTATCGTCATGGTGCACAGTACGTCGGACCTCCACAGCCGTACCCTGTGCCGCCCCCCACCTCCGGAACGTTCTACTCTGGGCCTGGACCAGGAGAATACCCAACACCCTACGGTCAGTACACACACTTCAGTCTGCATTACAAACTCTGTTGCATTCCTCAGGCTGAATGTGTCTCCCAGCCAGCTGGTTTAGTTACTCATACTTATTTTTATCATGTCTGATAGCTGCCTTATCTGGCTGATCTGTCTACCTGCGTTTTCTCTGTAGCTGTTTTGATCAGTGACTCATGCAAAATGGATCACACCAACATTGTGATTCATTGTTTCTTATGTCAGACGCACAGTGTCTCTGGAACTTTGCTGTAAATGTGGGCACTTCGCAGACTGATGCAAATGTAGTTTGAAGGTTCGAGTGGCCACAAACCTCCAGATATCTATCATACAGTTTAGATTATCACCTTGTGACTAGATGAGAATTTTTAATACAGTTCTGACAAAGCTAGTATGGTTAGATGGTTTCAGGCTTGATGATCGAACAGAGAATGTTTGCGGGTATCTGAGGTGTACATCACTGTCTCACACACACATTTGTGCATTGGACTCAGATGCAATTTTCTCAAATTCAGATCCAGGAAGCTTTGTCATTTTCAGGTGCAGTTTTGTCGAGAACATAACATAAAGAAGAATCGCACATCTACAAAATACTTTTTCTGTGTCTCTTTCAGCTGCAGCAGCTGCTGGTACAGCGTATTTTCCGGGACAGGCGGTCTACCAGTCCTCTGCCCCCATCATAGTGCCTACAGTACCACAGCAGCCTCCGCCAGCCAAGCGTGAGAAGAAGCCAGTGAGTACACCAAATAAGGCTAAATGGCAAAGATATATTTTCACTTATGTGGATTCTGTTTGAGATTATTAAACATCTTTACATAATTTGTGTAAAATAAGCAGACTTCAGACTCCAAGCATGCCTGGGCTGATCAGCTGCATTTGGAGTACATTTTTTGGGAACCAGTGCTTTAAATTGCCTTTGGGATTAAAACCTTCAAGTTGTGTGAAAATCATAAATACATGTTTTCATGAAGGACCAGAAATAAATCATATTTCAAACTCGCCAATAGTAAATGAATCCTGCATGGATTTAATACTGTAATACTGTGGTCAGAGCCAGTTAGACTCTTTTCTTGCTCCAAGCTGGCAGTACTGGACGCTGGCAATTACCTTCTACGACTAAACTTTAGTAAAGGTTAAGTGCTGTTATTTCCACCTTACAAAAAGCATGATATCCAGCCACATTTCACTGGAAGTCTGCGTTGTTCTTTAATGACATTTATTGGCAGGGCAGACCTGAGTGAGTTGGCTAAAAACTCCTTTTTTTCCTTTTGTATTACACACCCCAAAAATATCCAGTTAAACTCTGTTGTCCACAGTGTAACCTACATTCTGACAGCTGGATATTTGGTATGACACTGAAATTGAGGTGAACCAGGTGTAGGATGATGGGTGCCCAGGTTCATTGAAGCACATGGGGAGCAAAGGCTAGCCTGTCATGTCTGGCCCTACAGAAGAGCTACTCCTGAAAAAAGGAACCACCTGCCTAAACACTGTAGACCAAGAAAACCACTTCAAGGCAATGGTATTCTCTAAATGGCAGTGATCTCTTTAAGCAGGATAATGCATGCTGCACAAATTGTTTAGGAATGGTTTAATGAACATGATCATGATTTCAGGGTGTTCACTTAGACTACAAAAAGATCTCAGTCAGACTGAGCATGTGTGAGACATGTTGGACAAACTTTATGTGTAGGCTTATAGTTACAAATGTATTTTAAGAAAATTGTGTGTGTGTGTGTGTGTGTGTGTGTGTGTGTGTGTGTGTGTGTGTGTGTGTGTGTGTGTGTGTGTGTGTGTGTGTGGTTAATTGATTAATTGCCAGTAAAATTACTAGGTCAGTTGTTGAAGTTTTAATAATGGTGAGGACCCTATCCTAAATTAATAGTGACGGCCCTGTCTTAAACAAAATGTTTGAACATGTGTTTCTACTTGTGAAGAGCTGAATGTATTGCACCTTTAACCTCAGTGTGACGTCAATCCATAAATCAAGGCAGCCACTCCTATCTCTGTAATTCATACACAAATTATAATATCCTATATGAATCCATTGTAAACATTAAAAAAGGTCAGAATAACATTACTTAAGCATTAACCTCCTCATATAAAAAAATAGTACTTAAGCAAGTCATGGCATGTCTGAAAATGACCCCTCTGCTGTAAATGTAGGTGGTTTGTCCCCAAACTGGACATAGAATCGTACCAGGCTCTCTGGAGATTTGCCTTTCAAGACTAAATTCAGTGTGTTTCTGTGTTGTTGAGTGCCCTTTGTGCTTTTTGTCTCTTTGTCTCCAAAGATCCGGATCCGGGATCCTAACCAGGGAGGAAAAGACATAACGGAGGAGATCATGTCCGGGAGCAGGAATCCCACACCCCCTGTGGGTCGCTCTTCCTCCACCCCCACCCCACCTCAGGTAGGATCAAAACACCAACATTCTCAAAGAGTGTAGAAATTTGATTGATTTTTATAAAAAAATTTTATTATTTAGAGATAATAGTTGATAATACTACATTTTTGGCCAGAATAAAATCCTCACGATATACACAATAGTGTATAAATATTGATGCTTTATTAGTGGAATGGTGGGCAGTATTGTTAAATCTGTGGGATCTCCATATAATCTTCATATAAACCAGTTTAAAGGTCCAGCGATGCAATATTCCTCTTGTGTGTCCACAGCGGAGTGCCAGTCATACTCCAGAGCAGGTAGCCTACAACATGGACCCTCCTTACAGACTCAGTCCTGTGTCTACAGACAGCAAACCTGCCTTGGGTAAGCTATTCTCTCTCAGTCTGTTTCTTCTCATAGATCAGCAGTGCACCTTAATCAGATGGCTGCATGTCAGATTTAATCATATCAAGAATATATCTTGATGAGATAGCATAAGCAGAAAGGCACAAACGAGAAGCCAGACACTACTCTTAGAACACTCGACTAGAAAGAATTATAATCAGCAATAATACAAAGCAAAATAAAATAGAAGTATTAGTAAAATGAAATACAGAAACAAATGCAGGCAGAGACAGAACTGACTAATATATGTTGCTGAATCTAAAACGTTTTTTTTTTCTGTATTAGAAGACAAGCCTAGAATGGATTCCAGCCCCCAGAAACCTTCATCTCCTGGACTTGGGCCTTCTGAATCCTCCCTAGAAAGGAGAGAAGCCCCAAGTCTTCCATCATCTGACTCTTCTTCACCTTCGCTTGTGGAGCTGGAGCCATCTCCAGCACCCCCTAGTGTTCCTCTTACTCGCAGCTCCTGCAGTCCATCTGCTGCAGGAGAACATGAAGAGGTACTTCAGGAGGCTTCTACGGTTCCTGCTGTTTTAGCTCAAACTTCTTACCCTGATACAGAAAGCCTTCTTCCAGAGGTTTCTCCAAGCCCATCTGCCTCTCCTTCACCTCCTTTAAAAGCGGTTAACGGTTTAGCCGAATCTCCAGCACCTTCTCCCTGCTGTGAAACAGAATTATCATCTCAGGAGATCCTTTCTGATTCTCTGCCCAACACTCAGTTTTCAGCCATGAGCCCAGTTCTCCAAGAAGAACCTCAAAAGGAAGCTCCAGCTTTAAGAGAACATCTCCAGAGTGAAAGTCCCTCACCGCCATTTAGCCATGGTACCCAGACTTCAGCCACCTCAGCCACCTCTAGCATCACCACGACTGACCTACCGGCCGCTCAGCTTCAGTCAGCTTCCAGTGAAATCAACGAAATAAGCCAAACCTCAGACACCAATAATGTCCACCTAAAAGCTGAGGCAGCCGTGCAGGAGGCTGATGGCCATTCCGATGCACAGAGTCAGGATAATTCCAGAAATATGATTGCAACAGGTACAGTGCATGTTGTGTTCTTGGTTTCTGATAAGGTCTAACTTGTATGAAAATGTTTTCACCAATGTTTTCATCTTAAGGAAGCAACTAATTCTTATCTATAGTGTAGGCCTTTATAGCTTTCTGACTGATATGCTTGTTATTTGATCAAAAATATTATTGTTACTTCTGAGTTATCAAATTTGAAAATAAATATCTTAAATAATATAAGAATGTCTTTTAAAAAAAAAACGTTTGTACCATGTTGTACTCAACAGTGTATTCTTTAAAATAGCATCACATAAACATATTCTTAGCATTGTCTGATCCTATCAGTCAGTAATATATTAATGGGTTCTTAGTTTGTATCGTGACACCCAGAGTGTTTCTACACACAGTGGCTTAATTTGTTCCACACATTGGCCACACATACTTTGTTTTTCTGTGTAGTTTTCAGATTAGACAAACTCTGACTAACCTTTTAAATTCCTCTCCGTTAGCACAAGCTGCTCCTGATGCACCAAAGGGCTTGAAAAGACCAAATGAAGAGTGTGTAAATGTGGAGCCTCTCCAGACAGAGAACGAGGTGTGTGTATACGTGTGTGTACAAGGTTCATGCATTTGTTATACTGTATAGATTTGATCTGGTTCGTTATGGTTTCACATTGCACTAAAGAACCCGACACACACATATCCTGCGTATTTGACTTTGCTTAGTTTGTAGATGCCGGTGCATTTGGAGGACATTCTATCAATAGGTTATTTTCAGTCCTACTATACTATTGTTAATTTTACAATTAATAAAAAAGTCATACATTTCTGCACTTCTTTAAGCTAGATTGATTTCTTCTTTGGACAAAGCACAGTCAGATAACTTCTGCCCATATGTTATTCGGACACTGCTTTATTTTTAATGTCTTATTTGTTTGTTTTTTATGCTGTTTAAGGGATGACAATAGACTGACTCAGTTTCCTATAGATGGTCAAGTAAAATAGCTCATCATCCAAAATTGTGTGTTTTAACACTGCAAACTTAGCAAACTATGGTTCAGTTGGGTCCAGACCAAGACCACCTCTTTTGGGAAGACCGGATTTTGGTTCTTTGGTCCAGACAGTGGTCTAAGGCATCTTTCACACAACAAGACAAGAAGAGTTGGCCAGTAACATACCTAATGATACAATGAGTAGTATCTCCAAAAATAGAATGATCTCTCTTTATCTGTTTGCACAATGACAGTAAATTAGGCAAAATGTAGGCAAAAATGTTACAAAAAAGCTCAAGAAGGGCTTTTTTTTTTGAATGAAAAAACATTAACAGTAAATGCATTAAATTAAATAATAACAAACACAAGCAGTGATGCATGCTTTATATTTGGATTTGTTAGAGTGAAAGTCTAACAAAAACAGCAGTCTGTGGCTGGTTATGTCACTTTGGCTTGTTTCACCCATCTTGTCTGGAAAATATCAGAGTCTAATGACAGGCAGGAATCTAGGCTTAAAGGGTAAAAGCTTATGGTACTTTTTAGTCCAGTATAAAACATTGATGTTTCACCAAAAAAAATCTGGTTCCTCTCAGCTGATTCGTAAGCCACTTTCTTTTCACCTCTTTACCTGTCCAGAAAGGGCCCAGTATGGATGACTTTGCTGGAGACGAGACATCTCTGCCAGAGACCACAAACGGCTCCGCTCCAGAAAAGGACCTCGAAGAGAACCCTCCTATTCCAGAGGAGAACGGAGAGACGGAGCCTGAGCCTCTGAGGAACGGAGCCGGACATGTGTCAGAGACAGAGAGTGTGGACACTGGAGTGACTGAGGAGAGAAAGAGTTCAACTGGAACACCTTCACTCATACCAGAAGGTATTATACTTTATACTTTAAAATAAACACGTTTGTCTGAGTTGTAGTGTTCCGATAAGAAAATTATATTGTTATGGATAAACAAGTGGGACAAGTGAAAGAAGTAGGAGATGGTAGCTGGCAGAACCAAGCAGATAAGCTGTTCATATTTAATTGGACGCAGCCACCAGTTTTAAGCTTGAGACACTTCCCTAGACAGAGTAAAACTGATCTTTTCAATGGGCTCATTTTTCTGACCTTGAACATAGTTTTTCAAAGTATTTTTGTGAATAAATAAAGGCTGTTTTCTTTTTTTAACTTTGTTTTTAACTTTGAGGGGAAAGGCTTGAAAGAGTAAGCCAAAGATTGGAAAAACATTGCCTGCATTCTGGATAATAACTTTTTTTTGATTATTAATACTTTTTTACATTTGTCTGGTCTTAGTATTAGTTACGTAATGAATTGCATTAGGGACCTTTCATGTCTGTTTTTTCTTTTCACAAAACAAGACACCGACTTTCGAATTAAATGTCAAATAAATATCCCCTCTTCCACTCCCAAGCACAAATGTGGTATGGGTTGAGAAATTAAACAATAGAACTTGAGAGGAAAAAAATGCTTCTCTTGTATCCTGTGATTAGCCATTAAGACACTGTTGGAAACTGTGGAAGTGCAGTGACCCTCTTTCTCACTCCTTTTTTGTGTGTTTGTGTTTTTGTCTCAGTGCTTGAACAATCTAATGGTAAACGGCAGTATGACCGGGAATTCCTGTTAGGTTTCCAGTTCATGCCAGCTTGTGTGCAGAAGCCAGAGGGTTTACCCCCGATCAGCGATGTCGTTCTGGACAAGGTGGGTCCCTCTTCTCAAATAACAGATTTAGTGGTCAAACGTTCACTTGGAAACATTTTAAGCCCTGTTAAAGCGAGATTAGTTTTTTATTTGTAATTTGCAGGATTTGATCGGGATAAAGTGTCACAGTAGATTTTGTTATTCCATTAGCATGAAGTGGATTAAAAAAGACTACTATTACCAAGGAGACTCCGGAGTCTCCAGGGTGTCAAAATAATCAAGATGAGCTTTCCCATTTCAATATAGTGATCAGGCTTGGTCAGATATGATTGACATACAGGTAATCTGATGATGTGAGATGAAAATTGGGTCAATGATTAGTTTTTGAATATAGTTATAGTTATAGTCTTTTTTGATAATAATATTAATAATATTTTTGAAAATAATTTATGTATATTTTCACTGGTCAGAAGTAGTCTTGTTTTGAGTTGAGTGATACAGGCAATCCACAGACTGGAGTGTGGCAAGCACTTTTCTAGTTCACTCCTTTCCAGATTAAGAGATAGATTGGCTCACAATATAAATGAGAATGCACTACTCTAAAAAACGTCTAACCATACATCTTTTTTAACATGATATTTGGGATGATTGCAGATGACAACTGCCTGTTGCTCTGCATTTAAAAGTAGAGGGGGAAAATCATTGTCTTTGCCAAAACCGAAAGTAAATCCTCCAAAATGATATTGGTCACTTCTTGAAGATGTGTGGGAAGCAGGAAAAACAGGCAAATGTAAGGATCTGGGTCTTTTACATGCGTAAAACTGTGATGGCTAGACTACTGGGTCAAAGCATCTGGTGACAGGGTCCAAGCTCATTGGTGCATTTACATTTACATTTACATTTACGGCATTTAGCTGACGCTCTTATCCAGAGCGACGTACATCAGTGCTTAAGAA
>JBBPDB010000134.1:11834306-11854655 GCA_037974465.1 Brachypetersius altus
CGACATGTCGGCGGAGTAATGTAACATAACGGAGCGGGGTCACGTGACTCCACAGGCGGTAGTGTTTTTAAAGGGAAAGTATTTGAAATAATCGACCTGGAAGAATTTGATTGATTATAGGTTCTGAATGCCTATTTCAATTACTTTTCGATTAATTGCCCAGCCCTTCTGTGAAGTGTGATTGCGTGGCTGCTATAAAATCAGTGCTGGAGACACAAAAACATTTGTATATATACATTTGTTTATATTAGAGATGCACCAAATATTCGGCCACCAAATTTTGTTTTTAATGCAACTGAAACAGTGATGATGCAATCAACACCCCCAACCTGCAGCTTTAGACTGGATTAGAGTCAGCATGTCTGCCGCGTGGCGCATTTCCATATCTCTAAGAAAGACACGCCGAAAGCCGTTTGTAAAGGTGCAATGCTGAAATTTCTAGAGGGGGTGCATCCACAAAGAAAGACTTTCTCAACGTCGGGATTCATTTATCATATAAAATCAAAAACATCCCGATGGAGCTCAGAAGAAGCGAGACCCTTCCAGCACACCCACTCCTGTGGTTCTGAAATGGCAGGAAAGTTTTCCAGTGATTCTAGTTAATATATGGGCTGCCAGTCTCTGTTTTAATACACTATTTTGTTAAAGGCCTACAGAGAATGTTGTTTATCTTTCAGCAGTTTTAAGGCACTTGTTCTGAACGCGTGTTCATACACTTCGCTCAGAATATTAAAATGCGCTTGAATTCACTGGTTTTATGAGAGAAGATATTTAATTGTATAATATTTCAGCTTTTTGCTTTTTGGCTCTTCATGAGTGGGGTCAAGTAAAATATTTTATTTCAAATTTTATTTTATATTGTGCATTGTTTGAAAGCTAAAATATTTTCATAGTTTTGTAACAGATTTATTTTTTGAACCATGAATATTAATTTATACAATTGCAAGTACACACAGTCCCAGCCATAACGGCAATATTACAAAAAATTGGTAAAATAATTTTTTTCTGTGTTTCTGTTAAAATAAATCATTTCAGTGCATCCCTACTAGAAAACTTACTGTTAGTTTTATTTTTTGACAAATCTATTAAATCCTCCAGCAGACCAAATCAGTCCAATACATGAACATGGCAAACCCTGTAATGGTGGCATCTGTCTTGGTACTGCGTTGTGCTCTATTGGTTTAAGTGGAAAAGGTCTCTCACCGCTGTGAGCTGTGTATCCAGCAAAGTCTCCCACACCAGACTGTTCGGGTCTGAGATGGAGGAGCAGTCAGATCCAGCCCAGCCGACTGTGCACACACACACACCGAGAGTCTGCAAAACACCACACGCAGGTTAATCAGTTTTTTCAATATTGGCAAGCTTGATTCCACAGGTCAAAAGGTGAAAATCAACCAAAATCAGTTTCTGTGGGTTCTGTAGTGTTTTTCATGCTGATCTCAGATCTGTGTTTAGTTTTTCCTGCAGGTACAGTGTTTGTGATGAAGCTAGTTCTATACTGCATGATAGTTGGTATAATGATCATATGCTGAGTGTTTTTGAAGAAACAGTGGTAGCTATTTCTACACAAGGGGCAAGAAAACCTGTCTGACTTCACACTGAAAATATTGAAACAGTTACTTGATTGGTGCCTGTGATTTAATAAAAAAACGCATTGAAGTCTATTGCAAATCTAATATTACTCATAATTCAAAAAGTTGGACGTGACTGAAAAAAACTGAAAGCAGATCTGAAATCAGCATGAAAAAAGTGTATTGTGGTTTCTGATGATTACAAAAACTATTTTTTGTTGAGCTGTGTCCTCAGTTTGATGCTTGTGGCATTTGTGCTTTGAGCCCAAAGTATCTGGTTAGATAAGTTTGTTAGGAACTTATTCATTTTCAGTCACATTTTTATAAATATGTTCAATTCATATTTTAAAATACAAAGGTGTAATACAACATATGATTGGGTTTGCCATGAAAAAAAACCCTTTATGTACCTTTAGGGCCTCAAGTTTAAGCATTAGCTGGAAAACAGTAGCTGGTTAGCAATTTAGTGCCTTGAGCAGTTGATGTAGACTCTTTAAAATAGTGTTCATCAACATAAATTATCAGTCCGTTCCCCACTAGATAAGGGTGTAGTTGTGGAGACCACTGCTATACAGTTAAAATGACCAGCTTGATCCAAAATCAGTTCAAGTCATTTGAATGATCTTTTTTCTGTACCTCTATGCTTGTAGCATAACTGGGTGGCACGCAGGGCTGAACAGGGGCCCAAAACCATTGAGCAGATCCATAAAGATGCCAAGATTGAAGAGCAAGAGGAGCAGAGGAAAGTCCACCAGCAGCTGCTGTCTAAGGACAAGAGGAGACCAGGTCAGCCTCAAAGTCTTCAGGACTATTTCTACACAAGGGACAAGAAAACATTGCGTAATCTGGTCATGTAACATTCTCATTTGCATCCTCTGTAATATCATACAGTCTTTGGTATTCAAACAGCTATGTGTGGAGCCACCTGGGATGTTTTTCCAGCTTAAAGACTACACCTCAACTCAGCCATATATTTTGTATCTATTAATGTAGTTTTTCTCAGTCGGATTATCCAGGATTGATAAAAAAGAAATCTAAAATCTGTAGAGATGACTACGTGTTTGCATTATCACAGGTGTGTAGCAGTAAGTGCCCTGTTCTGTTTACAGACCCGAGAGAGCTGCGTGGTCAGAGAGAGGAGACTTGGAGCACCGTACCAGTGACCAAAAACAGCCGAACAATCGACCCCTCCAAAATCCCCAAAATCTCCAAGGTATGTTTTTATTGCAGAAACCTTAAACTGTTATTCATCTAAGCCCAGATAACCAATCATGCAATGAGACAGTATAAAAGGATTTGAAGGCAGAGTCAGTGTGAACCGTTTTACACAGGTCTTTATCTCACACACATTCAGTAAAATGAGGTTTCTTGTATAATGCAGGCTGCTGTTGAGCTTGAATGCAGAGACACAAAGGGATAGTGTGCCAAGTGTTTTTATTTTCTGGTGTGTCATTATTGCAGATGTGGTCTTCTTGTGTAAGTAAAAAGGTTAATCAAACATGCATCTCTTGTGCCTCATTCTTTCTCAGCCTGATGACAAGATCCAGCTGGGGCCAAGGGCTCAGTTAAACTGGATGAAGGGGAGCAGCGGAGGAGCCAAAACCAGTGATTCAGGCAAGTACATCTTAAGAAATCCTCTACATTTTTGTACCTAATACATACAGTGCGGCAATAAAATATGCTCAGAATGGGTGGTTTGAAGGACTAAGATTGTGAACCACTGGAATCAAAACTGAAGCACACATCTTTCACTGGAAACCGCTAGCTTTGTGTGAGTGACTGTGTTTGTGTTGCAGAGTTGTCTCGCACTGGTAGCAGTAGTCTGAACCGCTATTCACCGCTACAGTCATCTGTAGCCCCATCCGCTGTCCCACCATCGCAGACCGCTGAATCTGACACCAGACGCCCTCTACCAAGGTAAGCATGCCGTCTTACAAACAACTGGGTTACTATTAGAGAACGTTTTTAGTGTGAACTATTTATGAGGTGGTCAGGCAAAAATCTAGTTAATACAATACGCTTAAACTTTTAACAATTAAAAATGCATAAACTGCATAATAAACACATTTGCCTCACTGTGTCAAATTGTTATGTGGTCTCAAATAGACTTGTCTAGATGGATATGACACTGAATAACATACTGTTACCGATATAATTAACAAAAGTGCATCACATACCTAAAACCAGAGTCTTGTATTTTCATTGCTTGCACATATCAGTGTGTCCTTTCAAACAGTTAGAATTCAGCTTTGCAGCATCATTGCTGGAAGATGACTTTAAGTTGATGTACTGGAAGCAGGATAATTGGTTATATCAGTCTGAGCAACTTTAAGGGCTAAATTGTGATGGCAAGACGACTGGGTCAGAGGATCTCCAAAGCAGCAGGTCTGGTGGGATGTTACTAGTATGCACAGAAGAGCTTCTGTAGCACAAATTGCTAAAAAAAAAAAATGACTGTTGGTTATGACGGAAAGGTGGTACATCACATAATGAAGCACAGCTTGCTGCATATAAAGGTCAGAATTGTTGTAAGTAGTCCGAGGTGGTGTGACCAGTGCAGAAGTGGAAGAAGGTGTCCTGGGTTGGTTAATCATTTTTATGTGGTGGGACCAGGATATACTCTGAAACTGGTGGAGACAGTCTGATGCTCTGGGAAATCTTGAGTCCTGCATTCATGTGGATGTTACTTTGGCACAGACTGCCTACTTAAACATTGTTGCAGACCAAATACACTGTTTCAGACCAAATAACATAATGTCAAGGATATATCCAAATGGCAGTGGCCTCTTTAAGCAGGAAAGCGCACCCTGTCTCACAGCAAAACGAGTTCAGGAATGATCTGAGGAACATGTCGAGTTCAAGGTGCTGACCTCCAAATTCCCCAGACCTCAATCAATCCAATAAACAAAGTCTTGCTTTGGTGGTGGCTAGAAGTCAATGGCTGGCTTCCAGGCATCGAGGCTTTTAGAAGCTGGCTTACTGCCAGCAATGAACTAGATTAGAGCTCTGAGTTGATCACATTCACTGCTAAGTTAGCTTAGCTGGGTCTCTGGAAGGCTTTTTATCTCTTTCCTGGTTTTTTTGTTTGTTTGTTTGTTTGTTTTTTTGGGGGTCTTTTTCCAGTCAGCCACCACACATACAGCAATAACATAGATATTGTCATTTTGATATACAGTACCTTGCATGATTATTTATAAGAAACTACTTATTACCATAATCTAATACATGAAAAATGCAAACCTAATTCATCATGTCTTCATTGACTGGCTGGTGTATGCACATTTTTTTGTCTGAATATTTTGTCAAAATGTAGCACAAAGCATGTTTTTTTTTTTTCATTCCAAAAAACAAGACTGCACAAACAGTAGTGGTTCGTCAAATTCCTTTTCTGCTTACAAATACATGTGGTATGAAAGCTTAAAGTATACACTTTCAACAGCTTTTTTTGTGTGTTGGGAAACAAAAGCCAGCAACTTGTTATAGGAGGCTTTTCAGGACCACAAGTGTTTATTCCTGTTTAATAGCTTTTGTTTTCCCAATCAAGCTTATTTGTGTTTTTTAAACAGCGTCGTGTGCTGATCAGTTGTTTTTGTGTGTGTTCTTTTCTTCTCTGCAGTCGGGGCAGCGGCCGGAGCGAAAAGGTTTTGAGTTCAGGACCTTTGCGACCTCTAAACCGCCGCAGCAGCAGTAAAGAGCTATTGGAGACTGCAGCCCCCGAGGAGCCGCACAGAGAGGGGACATACACACCACCCCGCAAAGCCAGTGTCTCTGAGGACAGGAGTGACACACAGCCCAGCAGACCCAGAGAGCCTTGTGAGACATATTCTACTGTTTTGATATATGTTGACGTTGCATGCTGAACCTTTACGCAGCTAAAGTTGCATTTCCATGTGAAGCAATTAAAAAATGACAAGCGTTTTTCAGCGTTTTTACATTTGAATCTTTGCCTAATTTTGTTGTCTTTGGATCATTTCTCAAGCAAGTTTTTCTGCAATTGCAAATTAGTGGTGTTAAGGCAGGGGATCGGCTCCACATCGTGCAACACAAGTTGTGTGAAACGTTCACCATATGATGTTAGGATCTAAAGTTATACGCATTTCTTCTCAAAGCAAAGCAATCTTGAACTAAAACTAAATTGTAGGTTCTGGGATTCTCACCTCTGCAGTTACTTTGCTCACATATATATATATATATATATAAATACCTGTTTTTGTTTATTTTCCTCAGCACTAAAAAGAGAGAGCCCAGTAAATGTTGTTCCTGCGAAACCTGCCCTGTCTGAGGAGGAAATGGAGAGGAAATCCAAATCGATCATTGATGAGTTCCTGCACATCAATGATTACAAGGTGCTGCTGTCAGCCTTTGATTCTGGTCTGCAGCTGGTTTTACCATTTCTGTTATAAAACTTAAGCTTCAGCCCCTTTTCCACTGGAGATCCTAATGACTTCCATGGCTGTGCTGTTTAAGAAATATTGTTTGCAGTAAAGTGACCTAAATCTGAGAGAGCTATATCTCTAAACCTCAAAACCTATGCAGGTGTTTAGAGAGGAATGTACCTAAGAAATTACTTTTGTTAGATACTATTATATAACAGCAGAAAATAACAGCAGCCACCTTGAATCCAAAATCTTGTCCGGAAGCAAATCTGGTTAGTAGCTTGTTCTTATAAAGCCAACTGGTGGGATATAAGCTTCCATTACTTTTTTACTAAGGGTGCATTTCAACTCAATCTTGAAAAATCAGGTTACTGTAATAATGTGATTTGTGTGTGTAGGAGGCGGTGCAGTGTGTGGACGAGCTGGAGCAGGCATCTCTGGCCGTGTTTGTGCGGGTGTGTGTGGAGTCGACGCTGGAGCGCAGTCAGATTGCCCGAGAGCACATGGGTCAGCTCTTTTATCAGCTCATCCAGCAGGGCACCCTTCCTCGGTCACAGCTTTATGCAGGGTGAGCTCTCTCTCGCTCTCTCTCTCTTCTGTTTTTCTCACTCACACACTGTGTTTCTCTCACACTCACACAAGCACACAGATTTAGAGTAGCAGGATCGCTTCACGTTTCATTTAGCTTAGCACTGTTTGGGAAGCAGAAAAAAGTGTAAAGCAGAGGAAGGAATGTCGCCCACTCTCTGTCGCCTTCATTTTACTGTGACCCAAACATAGCCTGTCACAGTTACAGTAATGCTGACAAATGGCACGGACACCTTTACGAAGCGCAAACAGAGAGAACGAAAAAGAGAAATGTAGTAGAACGAAAAAAAAATAGCTGTGGTTATCTGAACATACAGATATCCGACCTTATCTTGTGTTCAAGTAGGGTAATGTTAAACCCGCCGTGTCTGTATGTATCTGTGTTTGTGCGTGTGCTCAGCATGGCCAGCTACATTCAGCATTACATTGTACTCAAAACATTTAAGATCACAAATCCCTTTGAGTAGTGTAGGTGTGCTGTGATGCACAGTTTTATCTTAATTTTATATTTTTATGCACGCGCAATATACATAAAATATATGTACATTTTCTCTGTAGTTTACTGTTTATATTATATATTATATATATATATATAAAGCTTATTGTCTGTGGTTGGACTGGTTGGACTTAAAACATTCCATTAAAGATGTACATTGTATACTGTATAAAAATTGTATACTGTCTGTCTGATTTATTTATTTCCCCTCTCTCTGCAGGTTTGCAGAAACTCTAGAGATGGCTGATGATATGGCCATAGATATCCCTCACATTTGGCTCTATTTGGCTGAGCTGTTGTGCCCTCTCCTTAAAGAGGGAGGAATCCCCATGAAAGAACTTTTCAGGTACATATATTTCCCCATACGCTATGACACTTAATTTGTTGTAGTTCTTGAGGTGTTACTTTTGCTGTAGCATTTAAAAATATTCACATAGTTGAGTAAGACATTTCATTAAAATTCAACTTTTCATCAAACTCGGATGATAAAAGTATTTTTTACAAACATAAACTTAAATGTGAAATCACCTGGAATTTTTTTATCTTATCTGTAGAATTTCATCGCAAATATAAGATACACATGTTTAATGTGAAATTATAATGCACTTTTTTATTAACCATGGATGGTAAGAGATTCATGAAAAAGATTAAAAATAATGAGTTCAAGAAAAGATAGAGAATGTTATGGATGTGTAATTATACACAGACTTTTGTGATTATACACACGTTTTTTCTTGTCTTTGCAGTGAATTAAGTAAACCATTACTCTTGGTGGGACGAGCTGGTGTATTAATATCTGAAATTCTGCACCTACTATGCAAGCAAATGGTACTTTTTTTTTTTTTTTTTTAAATCTGCCAGCACTTAATGCAGTACAGGAACATTTTCATTTTGTGATAACAGCCTATAGACTACAGACACAGCAGAGAGAGATTAAGTTGTAAAATACTGGAGTATTTTTTTAATTTACATTTGTTTTTGGATGAGGCAGACATTTTCCTCAGCTTTCAGGCTTTCCATTCTCATTTAAAATAATAGATACACTATCGAAAGCTGATCCTGAATCTTCAAAAACGGTTCACTTTTGGTTTTACTGTACATTAACCTGCTTTTGTTGTCAGTGAGAGTCAATGCGGAACTAATTGTGCCATTGTTGCGTCGTTTCCTCCACCAGAGCCATAGGAAAGTGGGAGCTTTATGGAGGGAATCAGACCTGAATTGGAGTGATTTCCTGTCAGACGAGGAGGAACTCCACAACTTCATCTCAGAGCAGGTGAGCCGACTGTGTCTGCTGGTTTATTCCTGTACACAGTCCTGGACACACACTCCATCCGTCCATCTCAAAGTGTGAGGAAAAGTTCCTATTTTGAAATCAGGGACCAAAATTATTTTGGATTTTGGTATAAGTGCAATATTTTTAAAGTACACTAAACATTTTCTTCTGTACTTTGAAATAATAAGTGTTAATAAACTTTTCTCTCATCCTTTCATGTGTTTTAACATCAAACAATATATAACAGGTTAACAGGATTCAAATATTCATTTATCATGATCACAGTTTTGTGTAGTTAACCACAGGTAATCTTATGTGATCAGTTTGGCCTTAAAGTGTCTCTTGGTGGAGTTAGCTCAGTGAGTGGGATACTTGCCTCTGGACCAAGAGGACATGGTTTCGAATCCTACCTTCAATAGAACAAGAGCAAGACCCTTAGCCCTAAGTTGTTTCGGGGAGACTGTCTCCTGTAGTTAGGGAATGGAAGTCGCTTTGTATAAAAGTGTCTGCTAAATGCCATAAATGTAAATGTATGAGTGGACGGTGTGTATCAGTATGTCTTCATTACTTTCACTAACTCAGTAAGTCATTTTTGTGGTGTCAAACCAGATTTCACATGAATCTGAATATGAAAATCATTTTATTTTCACAGGATGAACATAGTTTTTATTTTCCAGTGAGACCAACAGTAATTTCAGTTCTGTCCAACTCCTCTGTGATTGTAGCTTCTCACTCCCATTCATAGTCTGAATTCTTGTACAGTGGGGAATGTCAAGGTTAACTGTAACCCTTTTTTTGCACACAGAGTTTTTCACGGTATTCCACGGTATTTCAAGAGCACTGTAGAGCATAGTTATGAAACATTGCTTTAGGAGTCTTTCAGAGGCTGTATTTAAATGTGAGGGCTACAATCACAGCAACTTGGTGTAAGCTTCATAATCTTTAGCCTTCACTGCCACAGGTTCACAGGCTTTAGGAGTCAAACACTAGTGGAACACATCACAATTTAAAATGAACATTTTGAATCTTGGAGGCCCTTAAACATGTCAGTTTAAACCATCATGCAGAACGGAGATCCCTTTTAAATTGGATGGAAATTTGTCTCATCTATAAAACAAATTAGACTTGATTGTTAGAGTGTAATTAAGGTGTAATTAGGTGCTTAGGTTGTGAAATGTAACCAATCCCATTCTATGACTGGAACTTCAAATTAGAATCCAACTTGTGATCTGATCAACTCAGAATAAAGCAAAACCTTCACCGTAAGCAACATGTTTTGCTTACGTTTTGCTGTATTAATGCCTGTTTTGTTTGTATTCTAAAAAAGTGTAAACGAACTAAAACAACCATTGCTCAGTTTAAAATGATGTTCTTGGATTGTATAGCCTAGGACACAATGTACTATTGTAAACACTACTGTCTGTAACAAAGCTTTTTTTCTGTTCTCTTCTCAGAAGCTGCAGTTCACTTTGTCGGACTCTTCCTCCTCCCCCTCTGCCACTTCCAAACCTCTTCTGTCCCCAGAGGAAATTTATGTACAGCTAGAGCGCCTCCTACTGGTGGACATGGCCAGTGATGAGCAAATATTTGATTGGGTGGAGGTAAAGTTGAGCCACCACAACACCCATACATCCCCCCACACACACACGTAATGCATCTTGACCCTTGAGTTTTGCAAAGTCCATCAGCATCATTACTATTACCAATGGTGTAAAATGCGTCCAGTAAGGCATGCACTACTGTTCTTAAAAAATAACTCTATTCAATAATATCTCTATTCAAACATACAAATCCAGAAAAAGTTTTTTGTGTTATTTTGACTTTTGTATATTTTGTGCATTTGTATATTATGTATATTTTTAAACACCTTTTAATAATATAAAAATAATTGAAACCAGTTAATGACAAAGAATTGAGTTCATAATGCATTGGGTAGTTTTCTATAGTATTTATATCTGATGGGATTTTGTGAATTTGACACCCCTGTTTACTACCTAACAGTTCTACACAATGTTCTGTAAAGTAATCGTCGTCAGTCATTATGAATTAAATTCCTCAAGATTAGAGTTTAAAGTAATCCTCCACTTTTCGCGGGGGTTGCATTACAAGAGCACCCGCGTATAGTGAAAAACCGCCTTGTTGTGTTTTGGTTAAAACTTTGGTTGAGACTATGCAGTGAGTCCCCAGTTTAGGAAAATCTGGCCTCTGATCAGAATCTGTTTACAAAACTGGCTTTTCATGGATCTCAGCTGGTATCCTAGTGGTTAGGGCATTAGCCCTGCGACCAGAAAGTCCGGGTTCGATTCCCAAGACGGCTAGGCACCGCTGAGGTACCCTGAGCAAGGTACCGTCCCCACGCACTGCTCCCCGGGCGCTGTGTTCCTGGCTGCTTCACTTGGTGAATGGGTTAAATGCAGAGGAAGAATTTCATGCTGCTCACACTGTGTGCTGTGGTGTGTTCACGTATGACAAATGGTCACTTTCACTTGAATGGTCTCTTGTCTTTTCCAGGCAAATTTAGACGAACCTCAGATGAGTTCCTCTCCATTCCTGAGAGCTTTAATGACTGCGGTGTGTAAGGCAGCAGTGAAAGGTGTGTTATTCATACAGACAGAAACTCCTCACAACACTGCCAACATACACACATTTATAGGAGGAGTTTTGTCTCCTCTTTAATTTAGTAACAGCCTCTACTCTTCTGGGACGACTTTACAAAGGATAATAAAACATTGCAGTGAGGGTTTGATTGCAGTTAGCCACAAAAGTAGTGGTGAGGTCATGTTGCAAGATTAGATCAGCACTGCAACTCAACCCACAAGTATCTCAGTCTGTTTGCTGTGCTGACTTCTAAGAGGTTTTTCTTTTGACAACTTTCTTGTGGAGACATGCTGACTAACATTTTTGCATGAAATGATGGATAAAGTTGGAGACATACACTATATGGACACAAATATTGGGACGCCTGACCATTACACCGACAGGATTTTAATGACATTCCATTCAAATACATAATCTTTAATGTGAAGTTTGTCCCTTTGAAGTTATAACAGCTTCCACTCTTCTTAGAAGGCTTTTACAAGATAGTGGAGTTTCTGTGGGAATTTGTGCTTATTCATTCTGTAGATCACTGTGATCAGGCTATTTTCCTATAAAAGAAATCATGTACTGGAAGCCCATGTTGCTTTTGTTTCATAAATGCTTTCTTTGGGCTCCTTTCTCTTGCGCAGATGACATTACTGCTTGCAAAGTGGACACAGCCATCATCCAGAAGCGCCTGCCTGTGCTTCACAAATACCTTAACTCAGATACCGAGCGACAGTTGCAAGCACTTTATGCCCTGCAAGCATTAATTGTGACTTTGGATCAACCACCTAGTAAGTGGCCAAATCTGAGTTTTGTTGTTTAGGTCACTTAAGGCTGCATGATATTTCCCACATGATGCTTCAAATGTGTCCTTTTGCAGTAGACTTTTAATTCATAATCATCATTGAAAATAACTCCTATCAGCACATCAAGTAATATGATGAAGCGTGCTCAAACCGACTTGCCCCTTTGTTAGTTCTTTCCCTTGTTTTTTATTAAATGTCCTATCAGTCTATAAATAAAATATTATTATTGCTAAAGCTCACCATGTTCAGTTCAGTAATCTGCCATCATTGTAGTGTATTATTGATATTAGGCAGTTAGGCTTAAATTACAATTGACATACAATTTTTAATGTAACTTGAATATCATTTAGGTCTACTTTCATATATAATATATATAAAGAAACACATTCATCTGTCTTTTTTCCCCTCACTTTTACTGCAGATTTGCTGCGCATGTTCTTTGATTGCCTCTATGACGAGGACGTCATTTCAGAGGACGCTTTCTACAAGTGGGAAATGAGTAAGGACCCGGCCGAGCTGCAAGGAAAGGGAATAGCGTTGAAATCCGTCACTGCCTTCTTCACGTGGTTACGGGAGGCAGAAGAAGAGTCGGAGGACAATTGACGAGAAGAAGCGGCAGCCGTCAGTATAAGGCACGCTGCTGATAATAAAGTGAAAAACTGCATCTTCGTATCTCATGAATGACTTGCTAGAAACATGTTCCCCTGTGGCGAGACACAGACACGGCAGAGGATCTGCGGTACAGCTTTGGATCGCTCCGTTATATTGTGCTCACATTCCTTTGTTCAGAGCTATTGGGCATTAAAGCCCTTGTATCATATATAGAAATTATTGGGTTTTTTTTTTTTTTTTTTTCCTTTTTCAATTTTTGGTTTCTTTTGTTCCTTTTAAAAAAAGAAAGGACTTAAGAAATAGGTTCTGAACTTGATAATTTATTATTTTTTTTAAAAAGCTGCAAATACGGAAGTCTATTTAACATTTGCAGGTGCTCACAATGAGCTCATCAACAATAGAAATAACAGAATAAGTAATTATCTTAATAGTTATTAAGAAAAACGCCATTTTAGCCCCCATCTCAGTTGAAAAGGATGAAAAGGGTTCTGTTGAATAACACCAGTAACGGCTCCTGTTGCTTCGTCTTACCCAGTGCAGAGAGCGGTTAAACGCAAAGGTGATGCATTCGGGGAGAACTCACAAATAAGTCAACAGATTTCAAACACTAAATGCATTTGGGGGTTAAAGGATGCAAACACTACTAATGCAAGTTGAAACAGCGCCAGTGTTGCTCTGTCTGCTTGTAATAAAGACCTATAAAGGAAATGTAAAGTTGTAAATACATGAAATACTGTAAAAGATATTAAAAAGCAATCTGTTTCTGTTGTGTGAAGAAACACAAACACTTAAAGTTTTCCACATTTCACAAAAAGGCCTAAAAACAGTTTACAAGTATAAAATTACATTTTCTTTTCAGAAGAGGTGTAACAGGCCTTTAGGTGGCAAAAGGATTTAGAGTCTCTATCGCGCCTATTCATTTTTCAGGTCGTTATGTCTGTATGATTCTTCTCCCCAGTGATGTTAATACCTGAGTGGGGAGGAATAGATCTCTTCAGAGGTTCAGAAAAGTTGCTGTAATAAACTTTTAAAAACTCAGTTTAAAAAATGCCAGCTGCCCTTGACATTCGATTAACATCTAAAGTTCCAGTGCAAAGTGATGGAAATGATAGATGAAACAGATTTCTGGATTTTAAGCCTTTATAGTCATGTATGAACACACCACAGCACAATGTGAAATTCTTTCTCCGCATTTAACCCATTCACCAGGTGGGGCAGTGAGCTGCCGCCAGCAAGGGGCACCTGGGGGGCAGCATGTGGGGATGGTACCTTGCTCAAGGGGGTACCTCAGTGGTGACACCAGCAGTTGGGATTCAAACCCCATTTTTCTGATTTCAGGGCCGACACCCTAACCATTTGCCTGCTAGGCCTTCTAGCTTTCAAGTTACATTCACAGAAGGCGAAATGTTTTTTAATTTGTATGTATTAGAGATACAATGTTTTGTTACCACAGTGGCAACTTTTTTTCATCATAATCATCCCAATCCCTACTGGGGTTTTCCACAAATATAATTGATCCAGTTTTCAAACTTAAGCAGTTTTGCTTTAAGCACCAACGTTTTCTGGGGTCCTCCCTTTCCCTGGCCACACCGACGAAAAAGCATCACCAGCAATGGGGAGACTTGAATAGTGAGTGGAATTTAGGTCAAAACATATATATCTCACAATGAACATTTGATGCACCGTGGAAATGTGTGTATGTATATATATATATATATATATATATATGTGTGTGTATATATGTGTATATATATATATATATATAGGCTATCTGATGCTACTCTAGGGCATCAGTGATGTTCCTGAGGTCATTAGGTGTTTCAGGTCTTTCAACGTCAGCCACGACATCAAGGAGTTGAGGTCAAGCAAGCCTCCACTTGTGCTGTAGCAGCACTTTACCATGGATCAGCTCTTTTGATTCAGAGCCACTTTGAGGCTTTCTCAGCAGCCTCTGTGTTGTGGATGGCTTTCCTCCTCTCTCCTGTAATGAAGAGTGCAGTCTAGGCTGCGCAGAGGTAAACAGGTAAACACCTCGCCCTCCAGCAATGTCTGTGGCAGTCGCTGACAAGGGCCTCATACTTCTCCCTCTTCCAGGTCTCCTCCAGCTGATCGCAGACTCTGTGTGTGTGTGTATTTATATCTATTTATATTACTTCTGGTAAGTTTTTTATTTTTACTTATTTAAGTATTAGTTAAGAATCACCTTTCAAATGTCTGTTTAAAAGACTTGGACAGTGATTTATGGCATATGACATTTATGTACTCAGCAGTTGATTTTTCTGTGCAGTATTACATCAGTGAGACTTTTTCCTCCGTCCAAGGTGCAACAGAAACAGACTAGAAAATGTACAGCTGTAGTTTATCTGCAACAGCACCACAATCCAGCAGAATTGGACAGATTAATATACAAACATAAAAACTCAATTACAAAAAAACACTAAACAAAACAGTACTAATACTATATATAATATATGTTATATAAATAATTTATTTTTATTCAGTTGAGAGGGGATCTGGCTCAAACGTGAATTTGTAATTCTACGTGACTTTTATTTTATCGTGTATTTTCCACCAGCTCCATGCTAAAGGTCTCCGTGGTAACTGTTCCTCTGGTAAGTCATTCATTGTCTTAAATGTTTTTTTTATTTCAGTATTAGTTAATAATTACCTTTCAAATAACACTAATGTGCTTGTAAGAGTCAACAAAAAATAAAGGTAGATACTTTCAAGTCCATTTTTAATGCTAAGCTAACAGGCTAAGTGTAAAATAGCAACGTGTTTTAGTGGGTTTATAAACAAAGGGACTTTCTCGACATTAACAAACAAAAATATAAATAGTCTAAATTGCTTTAAATATGAACGAGGTCAACACTTGGAGTTTAAGGCCTTAGCTTCTTTCAAGTGTTCTTTCAAACGCTCACGATGAAGCGTTTGGCCAAAAGTATTGGGACCCTTATTTTCAGGGTTCGGGCTAGAAACCCTTACTTCCACTAAATGGCAATCTTAATCAGTATACCAAAGTATTTTGGACACCACCATGCTTCCAACTTTGTGGACACAGTTTGGGGAAGGACCTTTTCTATTCCAGCATGACTGTGCCCCATTGCATTAAGCAAGCTCAGAAAGACATGGTCGGTGTGGAAGAACTTGAGTAGACCGCACAGAGCCCTGACCTCAACCCCAACAGTAAAACATCTGTCTTACTGTGGATGAACATGGACAACAGAACCATGTTCTCTTAGCAGCTCTCTCTGATGGGACTCAAAGAAACCCGGTCGCGTTAGTGATGCATACTGGAAGTAAATATTGTTACTGTCAAAACATTTGAAAATGTTAAGTATAGTGATTATACATGTTAGTTTTGCAGGATGTGACCACCTTTGGAACCTTCAAATATTTTTTTTTGCCTGATTACAAAATCTGGTATTTTTTGCATTCTACAGGTTTGTCCCTTTTTGTCCACTTTGCCCAGTTTTTTCCTAATCTGAAAGCCAAAATATGGTCACACTAAGGTTAAGTTTGTTAATCATTTGGATTAGTATTAACACAAGCCACAGACTTGAACAAACGTGCTTATAGTAGATGCCTTTAAATACTGATTAGAATTATGTCATTCCAAATGGGTGCCCTTTAGCTTTAATGATGAGGTGGTCAAGTTAACTCGAGTCAAGTTTATTTATGAAGCCCGTTATCATAAATGGAGGCCAGGGTACTTCACCAGAATAGAATAAGAATATGAATGTGAAATGAGAAAGTAAAAAAAAGAATGCATAGAATTAAAAAAAAATAAAATTACAAATTGTGAATGATGAGCTGACATTAAAGATCAGCTGAATTAAACCTGTACTTAAATTACACTGCTAGTGGTATGTCCTCAAATCTGTTTGTTATTGTGTAGAGATGGAATAAATGACTGTTATTGTAACTTTTCTTTCATAGGAAATCTGATTTGGAAAGATGTATCGCCCCAAACCAACACTGAAAGACAGGCAGCACCTGTACAGGCTCATCATCAGCCAGTTATTGTACGATGGCTATACCAACATTGCCAACAGCCTCATTAATGAAGTGAAACCCCAGAATGTGGTGTCTCCATCAGAGCAGCTCATGCAGCTTGCTAAGATTGGTGAGTGTCCTAGAATAAAACGAGTTTATAGGAATATTCTTTTGGAAAGTAGATATAGTGAGTCATCCCCAGAAAAATGAACAAATGTAGTAACAAAGGGCTTTAAAAAAAACTTATTAGCCATGTTATGTCTTAAATTATTTATAAAAACATGTTCAAAGTATTCAAAATAACCTGATGTAGTTTGATGAAAGTGATGCTTTAGGAATAAGCTGTACCTGATACCTACATTCACATATAATTAAATGCCTATATATGTAACAGTTTAAGTCTCATTTTAATGATCATATATGTGTGTTTGCAGGGATGGAGAATGATGACAGCGCAGTGCAGTACGCCATCGGCCGCTCGGACACTGTAGCCCCAGGAGTGGGGATAGATTTGGAGTTTGATGCAGACGTACAAACCATGTCTCCAGAAGCCTCGGAGTATGAGACCTGTTACGTGACGTCCCATAAGGGCCCGTGTCGTGTGGCTACGTACAGTCGAGACGGACAGCTCATAGCTACTGGCTCTGCTGATGCCTCCATTAAAATCCTGGACACAGAACGTATGCTGGCCAAAAGTGCCATGCCACTGGAGGTGAGTGATATGTTCCTGGGACTTCAGTATTACCTGTATATTATTGAACATCAGGTAGGTCAGATCATCTCAGAAAAGGGCTGGTGTAGCTTCAGGTTTTCATTCCAAACAAGCAGGAGCACACCTAATCAGCAGTTTAAAGACAGAGAACAAGTGGGCTCAGAATGATAACCTGCAGACCCTTTGCTGGCACCACCTGCTTAACATGGACAAAAATGTGTGGCCACCTGACCTCCACATCTAATGGATGTCCCATTCCGAAAACCTGCACACCCCATTCAGTCCTCCACTCCTCTCTAACCCTTTTCAAGCTGTAACAGCCTACACTATTCTGGCAGGGTTTTCCACTTTTTCTCCAGATTTTGGAGTGTGTTTGTAGGAATTGGTGTACATTGTCAAAACAATTAGTGATTCGAGTACAATAAAACTTTAATGTCTCCTTGCAGCAAGTAGTCATTCAATACATAACAGACATCACAAGGAAAACAGTACAAGGAATACACACAGTCATGCTGGAACAAAAAAGGGCCCTCACCAAATTGTTGTCACAAAGTTAGAAGCGTGTAATTTTGTAAAAAGTCTTTCTGAGTTGTGGTATTAACGTGAAGGGTTCACTGGAACTAAGGGGCTGAGCTCAAACCCTGATAAAAATCCTCAGCCCATTATGCCTCCTACACCAAATGTTATGGTTGGAGCTATTCTTTAGGTAGAGTTCGCCTTGCCTTCTCCAAACCCTGAGTTATCTATCAGAATGCCAGAAACCGAGCAGTGATTCGCCTTTCCAGTTAAGTTATTGATATTGCTGTAGGGTCCGGTGATTTCATGCTTTACACCACTCCAGCCCACACTTGGTATTACCCGTATTGATCTTAGACTCATATGTAGCTTCTCAGCCATGGAAACCCATTTAATAAAGTCCCTCACACATGGTTCTTGTGCTGATGTTTCAGCCAGAGTAGATTTGGAACTATGTGCTGTGTTGTGCAACAGAGGATACAAACTACACATTAGTCATCACCTACTAACAGGACTGAAATTTCAATCCATCCTATTGCCAGTGTTTTTTGGAGACCACATGACTGTGCTTTTATCAGTATTAAGGAGGGCCACTTTTGGCCACTTAGTGCACTTTAGTATTCAACTATCCAGACTAACTTGTGGCTATTATAATTTTATATCTCAATTTTGTAAACAAGATAGAAGGTAGCAGTGTGTAGTAAAAAACAAAAAGTCTATGCCAGCATATACTAAATTATTTGTATATGCTGGCAGGGCTGTTTCTGGTGATTAAAGTAATATGCAGCATAATGTTGTAAGTGTGGCATGATGTACTAACGAAAGATCAACCCCACTGCAAGCCAGAATATTAAAGAATTAAGGTGTCCCAGTGCAATAAGTGTTGAAACATGTTTGTGGTTTTTACTCTTTCAGGTGATGATGAATGAGACAGCGCAGCAGAACATGGAGAACCACCCTGTGATTAGAACCCTGTATGACCATGTGGACGAAGTCACCTGTCTGGCCTTTCATCCAACCGAACAGATACTGGCCTCTGGCTCACGAGACTACACCCTGAAACTGTTTGATTATTCTAAACCCTCTGCTAAAAGAGCCTTCAAACACATCCAGGTAGAGCACTGTATGATACACTATGCGTTTGAGAGAAAACATCCTTAGTTATGTGAGTTACGAAATGTATTTCGTAAGTTATAATATGGAAACAGTCAATTAAAGCAGTAGTTCATTGGAACAATTACAGTTCCCTACTTACCTCAAACATAGTCAGTCCAGGACCAAAGCTGTACCCTGCTTTCAAGATGAGTACCTACATTAAAAAAAAACAAAAAAAAGGTAGTGTTTTAACTGCTTTTGGAATGTACTTTTCTCCTGTAGGAAGCAGAAATGTTGCGTTCCATTTCCTTCCACCCGTCGGGAGATTTCCTGCTGGTAGGCACTCAGCACCCCACCCTGCGGCTCTACGATGTGAACACATTCCAGTGTTTTGTGTCGTGGAACCCACTGGACCAGCACACGGACACCATCTGTGGCGTCAGCTACAACCCCACTGCCAACAGTTATGTCACCTGCAGCAAAGACGGCAGCATCAAGCTGTGGGACGGCGTCTCCAACCGCTGCGTCACCACCTTCGAGAAGGCCCACGACGGAGCTGAGGTGTGCTCTGCAGTCTTCTCCAAAAACTCCAAATACATCCTGTCCAGCGGGAAAGACTCGGTTGCCAAACTGTGGGAAATCTCAACTGGGCGGACTCTTGTCAAATACACAGGTGAGAATTTGACTTGTACAGAGCTTTTTACCAGAGCAGGAGTCATAGTGGAGAATGTGATTGATTTTTTTTTTTTTTTGTTTTGTAGCATTAAATAAAAGGTTGAAATTTCAATAGTGATGAGAGGAAAAGAAGACATAACATACATTTATTCATACATTTTTGGCCTGGCATTTATTCAAGTAATTATCAATTGTATAAGTAATCATTAGTGTTGTTCTTTAATGTCATGTTTTGGTAATGGGTACATTTGTCAGTAGTACATGTTCAGTCTCCTTGCCTCAATTGGACAAAGCCCTTTTTGCACCACCTACAGTGGGGGAAAGAATTATTTGATCCCCTGCTGAATTTGTTGGTTGACTGAATATCAACCAAAAATCAAGAAAAAAATCATGTAACATATGATTTCCTTGTAGTCGGTCACAAGGTTTACTCACATCTCAGGAGGGATTTTGGGCGTTTACAAAAATTCCTTAAGATTTCTTGGCTTGTCCTTTTTTCAAATCAAAGCTTCAGCCCCTCCAGATTTTCTATAGAATTGCGGTCTGGACACTGGCTAGGCCTCTCCATGACCTTAATGTGCTGCTTCTTTAGCTGCTCCTTTGCTACCCTGGCAGTATGTTTTGGATTATTGTCATGCTGGAAGACCCACAATACATCTTCAGTGTTCTGGCTGAGGGAAACCGGTTCTCGTCCAAGATTTTACAGTACATGGCCCCATCAATTGGTCCCTCAGTGCGGTGAAGTCATCCTGTACCCTTAGAAAAACATCCCCAAGCATAATTTATCTCCATGCTTGACTGTGTGGATGGTGTTCTTCGGGTTATACTCAGCATTTCTCTTCCTCCTCTTCCTTGATGCCAAAGAGCTCGATTTTGAACTCTTGGTTTCTCCCAAGACTTTTCTGAATGTTCTCTGGCAAATGTAAGATTGGCTGTACATGTGCCTTTTTGAGCAGGGGGACCTTGCAGACATTGCAAGATTTCAATCCATTATGATGTAGTGTGTTACCAATGGTGTTCTTAGTGACTGTGGTCCCAACTGCCTTCAGA
>JBBPDB010000134.1:11854755-11882396 GCA_037974465.1 Brachypetersius altus
CACACACACACACACACACACACACACACACACACACACACACACACACACACACACACACACACACACACACATCGTGAGAAAGTCTGATATGTCGGCAGTGAGGCTTCCTGTCTTATTTTAGAGCAAAGGGAAATGGATTCAGTTTCTCTACACAAACACTTTCAGTATTTACTGCAAACTAAACCTCTCATGCCATGAGAAAATGTGACACATTCCCACCAGTAACAGAACGTGCATCTTATTTTTGACTCATTTTGACAGATATTTTATCCTACACATCAGTATTAGATTTATAAACATAAAAGACAAAAATAAAACAAGTATTATTTTTGTCATTAAATACATACAGTGTATTTAACTGCCTAAACTTTACACAGAAAATGCGTTTTTGATTTTTTACATAAGCATACATTACCATGCATTTCAATGACATGAGTAAATTTACCACCTTTCATCTGTTTACAATAAGAAATAACTAACTTTCGACAGCATTTTGGTTCAGTTCCGACTCATTTCTCGCGGTCAGTTGGAGCTTGGAGTGGTTATGGAAGTCCTGCTGATAAACTCACCATTCAAAAAAGCACAAGAAGCCGTGTCTGAGAAACATAATGTTTATGTACCATATCTGTTATTTTTTTGAGATTCTAGCTGAAGGGGCCAAAAAGTGCAACACACTGGAGCCTGGAGTGGACACTAATCTATCATCTTTTTCTAAATGTTCATAGCTGCATCATAATGTGTTTCAATGGCACAGGCCTTAGCGGGACATATCACGTTTAAGATATTTGCTGCAGCTCTGTTTCATAACATTCTTCAGCTTCACTATGACTGCTGCTTGTGTGAAATCTTCTCAAGCAACGAAAGCGTCCTTTAAACCCGTGCAGTTTAGTCGAGAACTGGTAGCACTGATTTGTAACTTGATTTAATTTAAAAATTCATTTTAAATGAACATTTTAATACTTTTAAAACACAGGTTTATGTTTCATACTTATCAGTACATCCTTTTTTTGTTTCATTGCTGGCCTTCCCATAATTCTTTTCATTTACAGGGAGGTGCTGACCTCACATTTTGTGCACAGGCCATTTCCGCCGCAAAGGCGAAGGTCAAGGCTAACTAGGAAGGCACGATTCCCACAAGTCTCTTTTTTCACAAGTCTTCTAGTGCTGGTTAACCCTATTCCTGCTTTTCAATCTGCTCCTCCACTGTAATAACGAGAAGTGAGTGCTATTGGTGGATTTCTGTGTGTAAAAGTTCATTCATTTTTCTTCTTGAAGATGAGAACATACGTACAGGAATACATTTCTCACATCCGCGGGCTACTCTGATTAAAAATAATACATTTTGTCAGTGAATTTAATCCTGAATGAATGCACACGCTTGCTCAGAAAGAATGCACTCATTCCAAATGCAAAAAAACAAAAAAAAAAAAACATTGCGACTGTCACCATCATGGACACAGTCTCCTATAGGCAGATATTATTTGCTAAAAGGAAAACTAATTCAGAGCATTAAGGCTAACGCAGCACCGGCTTACACAAAGCAGGATTTTTAGTTGTCTATTTTCTAGGAACAGATTGCTAACGTGGTATTTCTCACAACAGACTGCTAACGTGGTATTGCGATAAGGGCCTGTGCAATACTAATGTTGCAGGAGGCTGCAGCATGGTGATATATCATTTACCTAATGACAAAATTTGCTTCATTTGTACCATGAGCTTCCTGACTAATCACAGATGATTCTCACTGGTTTCTGCTGGTGTTTGGATGAACACAGCCAAATAACGTTGGTCAAAAATACTGTAGCACGTATCATGCCTTCTAAAGTGTCACCAGCATGTTTTAAAACGAAGATTGCAGTATTGGAGTCTTCTGTCTGTATGGTGCAGCCAAACTAAGGTGCTAAAATTCTTTACGGCTTAAGAATTTCCATATTAAAAACCCAGAAAATGAAACAGCTGGTAATGAAAGGTGTTTTTCTGTAATAAAAAGGTATTCGTGGAAGGCTACGGAAGCTCAGGTTATCTTGTAAATAACATATGGCATCAGATAAGAAGAAGGGATACACAAAGACAGTTGTTTTCATTGTCAAAGCATGATATCATAGGCTTGTTTGCATCTACCAACACTGTAACATTGTCATTTGGCTGCATGAGTCAGAGAGAGAGAGAGAGAGAGAGAGAGAGAGAGAGAGAGAAACAGCTGCTGAAAGAGAGCCATGGTCAGCTGTCTCAGCCCGATCTTCACAAACAGACGTGCTGGAATCCCAACACCATCACAGCTGAATCTGACCTCCTTTCTTACGCCACACACACATAAACACACATACTCACACATACTCACACACACACACACACACACAAGCACACTCCTAATCTTAGAAATGTACACACTCAGCACACAGCATGCAAAGACACGTGTATACTGTATATATACACACTTAGACACACACGCTTGAAAACAACACCACTCACATTCCTTTTACACCCCTCTTCAGAAAAAGGCTACACAGCTCACGCACTCTTTAAAGGTGATCCTTTTTAGAAATAAATTGGGTGTTTCACATTTAACTGTATATTATATAAATTCAGTGAATACACTGAGTCACTCCTTCAGTCAGAGTTTTCCCCTTCATCGCATATGGTGAAATGTTCAATATAAATGTAACTGTCTCTTTTAAGCCATTGTGATGTGATGTAGGCTGATTGTTTTTAATAGTGTAGCCTCTAATATATGGCCTTATATATTATAATGTCAACTACACACTGCCAACCCAGATATTTTTATTCATCCTGTCATCCTACTATTAAAACCTCATTCTAAAACCCCCTTTGAAGGCCACAGATAAGAAACTCTAGCGCTGACGCAAAGTGCATAGCTGCCATTCATTTTGAACTGTCTGTCACTGTTATTCTTATTATTTTTGGTTTATTCAATCCTACACATTTCCCCACTGTGCATTAACAACAGGGCAGCTGGTAGACTGGTTGTTAGGGAGTTGCCCCTGCATAAAAAGGAAGGTTGTGGGTTTGAATCCCAGAAATACCAATGGCACCACTGATGCACATTTGAGTAAGATACGGTCTACACACTTCTCCTCTGCGTCGCCCACTGCTTAACTTGGTGAATGGGTTGAATGCAGAAAAAGAATTTCACACTGTGGGCTGTGCTGTGTTCATGTGTGATTATAAGAGACCACATTACTTTACAGTAACTACTTACTTTAAAGCCCAGTAGGTTCCACATTTGCCTAAGGTCACCATACCCAGTGCCAAGTGTGAGCTACTGGGGCATAAATCCCACCAGTGTTCGGCTATGAAGCTGCATCCAATACCTTTGGGACGAGTTAGAGCATCGTTTATGACCCAGATCTACTCATCTATACCTGACCTCTTCCAACATGTCAGAAACTTTAAGACACATAGTTGACCTTATTACACACATATACATATATCATGTCTTCTAAGAGGCCATTTCTCTTTTCTTCTAGCAGAATCTATCTATCTGTCACACTTCCTCTTGCGTGTGAGTGGTATTCACCGAGCTGCTCACTGGCCACGACATGGGGACTCTCCGCTTGAGTCAGTGTGGCTGTGTGGCGCTTGTGGTTAGCTCTCTGAAGACAGTGACCACAAGCCCCACTCTGACAGGCCTTCAGCAGGTGCTGCTACGTCAGGCTACACAGCCTGAATAGAGCCTTTGTCACAAAAGATTCACCCACAGGAGCGGACCAGCTGCCATTTAAGGCAGCGCGAGTGGCTGTGTGTTATCAGCAGGAGGCGTGTGGGGTGAGGAAGGAAGGCGTTCGCATGTGCATCATGCGGATACAGTGGGCTGTGGGCTGTGTGTGTGTATGCGTGTGTCATGAGGACTGGATGAGCTCTGGGGCTGAAGGAGTTCTGGATCAGGTGCACGAGGCACGAGAGAGTGAAGTCAGAGGCGAAAAAATCACATGAAAGAAATATTTTAGTATTTTTCAGCCTAATCACTATGCGCTGTAACAGAAGAGTAATTTACTTCTTCGATAGTCACTGGGCAGTTGCAATTCCACGGTGTTTGCAAAATTAATGAAAAACAGTAAAAAGAACGCTGAAATTCTTTAAAGGACATATTTAATGGAACAGATTTCTCCTCACTTTTTAAAAATAACTCGCAGTCTGTAAACACTGTTAAAGTTTCTTAACTGCCTATACAGTCCGGTTGAGAGCTAAGCTGCGGAAATAATCCAGTTTGGATTCATCACTTTTGTGAAGTCATAAAAGCCAACTACACAAACGCCATCAATTCAAACTACAGCAGTTCAGCCACACTGAAGTTATAAGAAGTGTTGCCTAAACTAGTCACAGAAAAATGAACGTATGATGTTATATAAATACACAAATATATTTGGACCTCAGGGACCAAACATGAGTGTAGGATATGAGTATTAAGGTGATCTGATGGAGCCTGGAAAACTCACAACCACGTCTGGCAAAGAATTACTTCTTCTGTCTGGAAAACTATTCCCATCTCTGAAAGCACGAGATGTATACGAATGCCATACAGAAGTAAATGGAAAGGGTCCACTAATCACTATTCCTGACACCTGGAAGTCAGTAGCACTGTATACAACACAGTGCTCCTGTGACCAAATATGTAATTAAAGTAAACACTGTCCTTCACTATCATTAGATGGGTTTGCTCATCGCAGTAGTCACATTCAATTGCTTACTATGCAGCACTGAAAGAGTGGGGCTGAAAGTGTGTCCTGGATACTATCTGATGTGTTTTTGGATGTCAAAACAAAAACAGCAAACTCCCAAAATTTTGCACTATGCAATATAGTCATAGCTACAGAGTGACAAGCTCAGGAAATGTGCGTACCTGATGATGCGACTTCACAGTAATGCAATGTGTATGGCGCAAGTTACCCTGTTCTGTAAGACCTACAGCCTTTCAAAGCTACAGCGAAATTCTCACTAACACATTTCCCCACTTAGGCCTAATGAGAGGGAAATGTAACTCACACGGTTTTACTCGTACCCCAAGCGTAGTCAATCAACCAAGACAAGTTTAGTTAGGCTAACACTAGAGATCAATCAGTTCCCAAAACGTTTTCACTTCTTCAACTCACTCAAACCACATCCAGATGTTCATTAAGGTGGCAGAGATTTGTGGATGAGGTTTAGGACTCGGTAGGACTCACTGTAAGCTAGATCTGGACATTTAGCTCTGGGACACCAACTGTAAGGGTCTGTATATAACTTACATATTGGTTTCATAGAAAACACTAAATAATAGTTGCTACAGAATAATAAGACTTAATATTAATAACTGGCTTAGACTCTTGTTTAAGGGATTATGCTCTGTTGTCAGCTGGAGTGATCATTTTTCTGCCTTATGAATCTGTTTAGATATCTGTCCAAATGTTAAAATGACCACAGAGATAGTTTTGATCAAAAGGTCAAAGCTTTTCACATCAGCACTATGCCACAGGCACTCAATAACAACAATCACAGCCTGGAGAAAGGATCACTAGAACTGAAGGAGCTCAGCCAATCACAGTTGAGCTTTTCACAAACCGTGAAACTAACATACGGTACAAAGTTAGACTGGATTAAAACCTTGCATCTAGCTGCAAATCATTTAGATTCCAGAAACTTTAAACCAGTTCAGCTCTAACTGGAGGGTTGTATTATTTTTTGCGCAGTCAATTAGCAGCGTTTGCACAAGCAGAAACATTCCTAAGCCTCGAAGAGGCTGCGGTTCCAATATGAGAGTGTGTGTTGGAACTGTTGCTGCTGAGGAATTTCTGAACACATGGGCCTTCGTTTAAAGGGACGCATGCACAAGTGTGTGAGAGTGTCTGCGGGAGGGAGGACGGTGTCCCTGCACATAGCAGGCAGCAACTGTTCTTGTTCGGTTTAGGCCCTTGCAGGTGGTGTTGTGTATGCCTTTAATGAAACCGGGCACAAAGCACACACAACATATAGCAAAACAATGATTATATTTCCAGCTCACAGGAAAAGCCATTCATTCAAAAAGATGTGTGCATAAAAAAGGATAGACGATTGTTTTCCTGATTGATGTTATTAGACTCGTCTGTTTGGTCATTGTCCTCTATATCTAATGGACTCTTAGGGGATTCTGGGAGGATATAAATGAACACTTATTTGGAGAAGTACGGGGAAATAACTTCCTTTTATTTGTCTCACGGAAGCTGTGGGAGGAAGCTAGAGCCAGATGCGTGAAGGAGCTTTTCCTCCATGCACCTGCCTGAAGTCACTGCCGTCTTACCGCAGCAAAAATGGAAAAGTGAATGACTGTAGAGCAAATCCAATTATGCTAAACACTGTTAAGCTTTGGAAAAAAGACAGACAGAAGATCTGAATTACAGTAATGAAGCGAAGAAAAAAACACACCAAACACACACACACACACACACACACACACAAATGCACACAAATATACAATATATACAATTTTATACCATTTTTAATCATGATTTTATGTTATTGTTACACACAAAACTCAATAAGTAGTTCAAAAGTAACTAGCTTTTAACAGCAGTGTTCCCTTTAACACAGTCACATAAATATAAAACCAATATTAAAAATATAACCCTCCCTCAAAAAAGCCCAAAAAACATGATCACCCAGCACCCCCCCACACCTTCCGAGCAACAGCAAGTTAACATTTATAAATATTTCTTCAGTTTTTTTCTGAACAGGAAACAGCACAAACAGTCTATGTTCAGCAGCAACTGTCCCTATTAGAGTGAGGTGAAGAGGTTGAACACAAAATAAGCAACAAGCTTTCAAAAATAACAAAATAAAATAATTGTGGGCGTTATGTGCACAGCTCTTACCACCACACATACACATACATATATATACACACACACACACACACACACACACACACACACACGAATATGTATATATTTAGTCCTCTTTCCACCACACACATCTACAGCTCCAGAAAAACTAAGAGCACTGCAATTTATTCTTAAATCAGCATCTCTATGAGTAAAACAACCATTCCATGCCCGTGTCTGTTAAATTCCTACACAAGCACCTCATTCTGCTTTATGAGGGACTGATTAGTGATCACCTGAATCATCTTATTTAACGAGAAGTAAAAAAAAACACTGCTGTAATCAACACTCCCCTCTTGCAAGGTGACCAGTTGGATGGCAACACAATACTAGAAGTACATCAAAGGCAGCTATTGCCTTTTTGTTTAAGAGTGATTTGTTTTCTTTGAATTATTCTGTAAAGTTCTGCATTATTTCTCTTACTTTGATAAGAAACTAAGACAGTGATTACATGTGAGGAACTGAAGTCTGCACAGTTTATTGTAGAATTGATTTAGCACTATTAGTGGTATATTCCATGGAGCCTCCAGTCTTATAATGGCTTGGGGGATTACTCAAAGACTGCTGGGTGGTACGTATTTAAGTTTCTAGCCAAGAAGAATCTAGGGAATAAGGTCAGTGGCATTCTTTCACGCGCACAGCAAAGCAGTGCCTAGCTACAGCCAGGCCTATTCTCCTCCTCATACAAAGGAGCTGCCTGTTCTAATCCTTCCCTGGGAAGACACTGACCTACCCAGTGGTCACCATGCTCATGCATCTTTGCATTGTAGCTCAAATTTACACATTGTTCTTCTTATCCCTTATGTCACTGAATAGCCAACATTGTTTGCTTATTTATTTTTCTGAGAATAATGGATGTAGTCCCTCAATTTTTTTTTTCTTCATGCCTCAATAATTAAACCAGTCAAGTGTTGGCCAAAAGCATGGATATCAGAAGTTTTGCATTCCCCAGTGATGCCATAGCCATCCATGGACAGCAGTACAAGAGAGCAAAACACTGAAGTCTGAACTGTTACTTTAAACACTGTTGTATGTTTTCCTCTCATCTTTCCCAGAACTTCTATGCCAAAGCTCTCTTCGACAATGTGGCAGAAAGCTTGGATGAACTGGAATTCCGCAAGGGCGACATTGTCATGGTGATGGACAAGAACATGGAAGAAAGCGTAGGCTGGTGGAAATGCTCTCTACACGGTCAGGAAGGTTTGGCCCCAGCTAACCGCCTGAAGTTACTATCCCTGGCGGAGACTGAATCACTGGGTCTTAGAGCCCAGAACATCTATCAAGTCCCCAAAGTGCCACGGCCCTTAGCAGCCAGCCCGACATATGAGATCATGGACAAGTTCTATAAGGTGCCCACCGTGCAAGCGGCTCACAGCAACATGCCTTTCCCACCGAAAGACAAAATGCCGGAGTTGCCTGGGGGAAACATCTCTCCACACAGGGTAGGCATCCTGCAGCTTTCGAAATGAACAATGCATGTCGTTTAAAGCTATAAGCATGACAGACTTGTCTTAATGAAAAAGAGTTTCAAATTTAACTCCTTAAATCATAATCTTAATGCTCAATTATTAATACCATTATTTAGCAACTATTATTAGGAATGAATTATTAGGAACTAGAGTTAGGAATGAAAATGTTGACCCATACAAAGCCCCTTAGAGCTGTAATGTCATTTCCTGGCAGTTGATTCTATTTATTAGCTACTAACTAATGCTCTCTTTGGCTCTCAGGAGAGCAGACATTTTGCTGTTGGATACCTCTAGAATGGCTAATTAATACAGAAATACCACACATGATTGATATTTTTGTTTAGGCCAAATTACTCAATTACAGCCATTTGTGATACCTTGTAATTAGCTCTGTACTTTATTATTTTGCTCATTTAAACTAGCCTGGTAATGGGGGTTTCAATATTGTGCTTGTATCAGCATAACATTTGTTTGGAAATAGCTTTCCAAAATTAAACACAGATGATATGCCTATAACAGACTATCACCCTGGATGTTTGGATATTGCCTACTATTGGATAAGTAAAGGCTTAAAACTAAAACCTGCACCTGAATATTACTGAAAAAATGTTATTGTAGGGATGTCACATTGCTATTTCAAATGAATCAAAGAAACCCATAGTGGCAAGGGTTGAAAGGATGAAGGCTGATGGAGTGAGCAGGGAGGAAAGTCTAGGAACAAATTCTAACTGACAGTTTTCACACGTTTTCTGGATGAGAGAGACAGCAGAGACGTCATATTTCACTATTTATCTGGATGATAAATACAGTAATGTACAAACGGCAAGGAAATGCAGTTTTGATTATCATGTCTCCTATGAACACCCCTCATTTTTTCAGATAAATGACAAAACCTGAAACTATAATAATGTATATCATTTTATAATTGTTTTGAATTATTATGAAACTTGATTAAAGTAGATACATTTTTTTCCACCAGACGGTTAGAGAAACACCTGTTTCTTTTGAGAATGTGGTTAGTAAAGTCCTTCTTAGTAACTGTCTCATTTGAGGCCAGTGAGCCTCACTTGCAGTGCTAACTCAGGCTAAGAGGCAGTCACCCTGCTGGTTAAAGCACTAGCAGATGGGGGCTAGGGGTCTGTCTCAGTGGGGACAGGCATGCAGCACAGCATCTTTATGGGCCCGTAAAAGAACAGAAAGGACTTCAGACAGCACTAATTGCAACCAGCAGGTAAGAGAGAGTGATTGAAAGAGAGAAAGAGAGAAACAGGGAAAGAAATAGAGGTGTCAGCTACGGGTGGGTATGGGGATCTGGAAGGCCCACGTGTTGCCGATTTCCCCTCACGCTCAGGGCAAAAGTGTTTACCTTTACAGTAGTTCTCCACAAGTTAATGCGCATCATGGTTTTAATTAGAGAGCTGGGTTAATTGGGCAGACATACTGAGCAAAGAATGTCTGCCCAAAATACAGGCTCTAAAACAAATGCTACCATTAAAAGTGGTAGAGGAACGAGGATAAAGAAAGACTTTTTGTGTTCTGCAGATGGGATGGCCAAACTCCAGTCCCAGTTCGGACGTGTACGATGTTCCGAATCTTGGGAAGAAAAGTTCCCTTGGCGCAGTAAGTTTTGCAAATTACCGTGAATTAATACATTTGAACATTAAAAGCTGACACAAAGCACATTAACTTCATATATACTCAACATATTATTATGTATTTCACTCCACTGCTTTATAATTTTTGAGTAACAAACTGTTATTGTACTTCTTATATACAGATAACATTACCACGACATTTAGAACGGAAAGCCTCTCTTGGGCCAACCACAGAGATCCAGAGGAAATATGAAACTATGGATATCAGGAAGTGGAAACCATGTCAAAGAAATGTATGTATGGAATACAACAATCTAGTATACGCAATTTGGACAAACGTATTGGGACTTGTTTGTCGCGATTTGGGCTAGGCCTCTTATTTGCAGTTAAAAGCAGTTTAATGCTTCAGAATACCAAGACATTAAGCACAAAGCAAGGTCCATAAAGACATGGTTGATAAGTTCGGTGTTGAAGAACTTGACTGGTCACCACAGAGCCCTGATCTCATCCCCACCTAATACCCTTGGGATGAAATGGAACGGAGATTGTGAGCCAAAATCAGCTTACAGTATGAATGCGCATGGATTCCAAAATCTTGTGGAAAGCCTTCCATGAAAAGTGGAAGCTGTTATAGCTGCAAAGTGGGGCGACTGATTTCATATTAAAGTTTATGTAGGCCCTATTAGAATGCAATGTCATTAAAGTCCCCGTAGATGTAATGGTCAGGTGTCCCAATACTTTTGTCCCCAACAGTGTTCTTAACTCCTACAGATCTTTCTACAAGGGACATTTATTAAGATTTTCTATGTTCATGCTATGTTCACTAGACTAGTGGCAATTGTCTGTCAATATGGTAAAACGTATTAAAAAAGAGTAAACGGTGCCTTTGTTACTATTCTGATCTTGTCCTCTTCAAATTCCTGAGTTTGAAAATGTTTATATTTTACAGGTTTATGTGGAGGCACCATCAGTCCCTCAAGAGCCCAATTATGACATCCCTGTGCCTTCAAACAGCGAAGTTCAAAGGGTGGCTTGTAACTACAGCACTATGCCCAACCTGCGCAAGTCTGAATGGATTTACGACGTGCCTGTGACACCTGAGAAGTCCAGCAATTACGCTGGTAACTGTGGAACCATGCCATCTCAAGGTTCGCATTCAAGCATACAACTTTATGACACACTGCCAGCACGAGATCAGGCCGTGACAACCTCTGCTTGTTCTCTGTATGACATCCCAAAAGCTTGCATTGCACCACAAACTACAGACTCTAACAAGCCAGAGGATGAATGTATCTACGATGTACCACCAACAGCCAAGCAAAGAGAAATCTCTCAAGGTGAATCCAACAAGGGTCCAGTTCCTCTGGAGTACAGGGGTGGACCCATGTATGATCTTCCCAGAGGGCGTCCATCATGGGGCAGGAAGGCAATGCTGTCTACCCATTCCCAAGAGAGAGCAGTGAGCATTGAGAATGAAGAGATTGTAGAGAAAAGCAGAACTTTAACTGTGTCTAGCAACCAACGTAGCTCTACAGCATCTACTTCCTCTAGCATCTCCAGCTCTTCCAGGAGCTCCTGCGACTCCCTAATGCTAAGTTCTCCTTCTCCTGAGCCTCTAAAGGATATCACTATGTGTCAAGAAGAGGTGGCTCAGAGATTGCTGTGTCTCCAAGAAACCGTGTGTCAGGCCATTCCAAAACTCATGAACTTCGTAAGCAGCTGCTGGAGAAGCTGGGAGCACCTTAGCCAACATCTCCAGAAAATCCGCAAAGCTGCCGAGGACGTGACAGAATCACTAACTAGCTTCCTTGATTTCGTTCAGGATGTTAGAGGAAATGCCCAGCGGTTGACGGATTCCAACTTGCAGGCTCGGCTCCAGAAGCAGCTCTCTATCGTGGAAGACTCGGGTCTCATTCTCCAGCAGTCCATTGATGTTCTTGGTGGCTCGGGATGGTCCTTAGATGTTCTGGTTCAGGATCCAGGACTGCCCCACACTCCCGACCAGCTTGAGCGTTTTGTCATGGTAGCCCGAACTGTCCCTGAAGATGTGAAGCGGCTCGTCTCCATCATCAATGCTAATGGAAAGCTTCTTTTCAGAGGCGCTTCAAAAGAGTCAGAGGCCTCAAAGAACACCAGTCCCTCAAACAAAAGAGCAAGCCCCAGCAAGAATGAGCCACTGCCAGACTTAGATGACAACGACTATGTACAACTTCAGGTAAGTTCTTGCATATTTTGATGTTTTCACTGTAGATGTTGGTAAATCAGTACAATTTTTCTTATCTTGATAAAATAACTCAAAAAGCATAATGTCATATAAGAAGCATTTTTGAATGGTTCTTAAAAGATGAATCTTGTAAATGAGCTGCAACATAATGCAAAGGTTCTTGGAAGAACCCTTAAATAACATTTTGGCAATAGCTAAAATAAAACTTCAGTTTTCATTGATGTGATCTATTATCCAGATATTCTGACCAATATAATATGAGATAAAACACAAAAATTAAAATAATTAGTAAATTATTGTTAATAGCTAAATAATGTAACAGATAATGTAACAGATAATGTAACTTTCCCCCGAGTACTCTTAAATAATATTAAAATGTATTTTCTTGCCTGTGGTCACTCTTTCCAGACAAAGACAGAATTTGAAAAGCAGCAGCAAATGAAAGCAAAAGACGAAAGAAAACCAGACACAGAAAAAGAAAATAAAGGAAAACAGGTAATCACTTTCACCACAAATTCTTATCAATTCTCATCAATGCTATGCCATTATAACTACTAGTGGCACCTCTGAGGTACCCTTGAGCAAGGTACCGTTCCCATGCACTGCTCCCCGGGCGCTGTGTTCCTAGCTGCCCGCTGCTTCACTTGGTGAATGGAGAGGATACATTTTGTGCTGTTCACACTCTGTGCTGTGTTCACTTATGACAGAATGGTCACTTTACTTTTTTTTTTACTTAATGATCCCATAGTACATGGGATGCTCTGGTCATAATTTGACATTTGGCTGGTAGATGCTACTGTTGGAAATTACCCTCATGTCAAAACCCTTTCATCATTACTGCTCATTTCCTCTTTAAATACAACTGCAGCCTTCCTGTCTGGTTGCCCTCAGCACTAATGATGACACACTTACTAAGCCAGCATGTCTAGTTATTAGTCGTTGCTCCTTGCAATTGTGTTTGATTCCTATCTTAAAAAAGGAACATCCTACTGCAATGATTTCCAATTCCAGTCCTGGAGACATATTTATTTTTTTCTCTAATCTAAAACACCTGCCCAAGGACATGAGGGGCTTTTTAATAAGGTATAGAAGTCAAACAGTCCTGGACTGGAAACCTCTATCATTCCAGATCCTTAACGCCTCCTGAACTTCAGTTGTTGTTTTCTTTATTAGGTGTCCAAACCAGTGCCCCCAAGGCCTTCCAGCACAAGCCAAAGTCCCAACAAGTCCCATATCTCAGACCACTGCCGTCTGTACTTTGGGGCCATCAAGAAAGCCATCACTGTGTTCATTGAAAGCTTGGCGGAGGGCCAGCCTCCGGAGAGGTTCATAACCCATGGCAAGCTGGTGATCATGGTGGGCCAGAGACTAATGGACTGTCTGCGTACTGAAGCCCAGAGCAGACCAGACAGTCAAGAACTTCTCTGCAAGAGCAACCACCTGTGTGCACTCCTCAAGCAAATGGCCGTGGCCACCAAGAAGGCCGCGCTGCACTTTCCAGACAAGGTGGCTATCCAAGAAGCAGTGGACTTCGCCAAAGAGCTGTCTCAGAGGGCTCATCACTTTCGCATGTCTTTGGATGTCTGAGGTGGCGGCTCTCAGTCCTCATATTGGAGCACCTTTGGCCTGCAAAGTTTAGTCATCATGGCCCACCATAGTGGGTACTTTTAAACATGTAAAAACATGACAGACAGGGGAAAGCTCTGAATACGGCTCTGAGTGGTCTTTGAACTCTGAACAGACAGCATGCACAGTGTCTAAAAGGAAATGGAGGTGACTTTCTTCCATCTTTGTTCACCCCCAGGCCTTCGGCACTTGTGCACTGATTGACCACTTCTTAAATATTTTTGGTGATGTGTCAATGTGTATGAAAGAAATCGTATTAATCACCTTATCGGGCCATCATTGCCTTCAGTCGCCCTTAAATGAGATCATAGCATCTTTCATAAACAGCCTACAGGTGTGGCAAAGCACACAATTTGCTTAGCAAGAGTAACGAGTACAGTAGCTACCCTCATCTCAAAAATTCACACATAAGCAAAAATTGCACTTTTGTGACGTCAAAATGTTAGTGGGAATAATCGTGTTTGTATACAGTAGATAAATATACTAGAACTATTTTTGTACATTTTGGGGCATTTTTGTCTGTCTGAGCACTGTGTAAATATTTTACTCAATTTGTTGACATCATATTTCATTTTTTACTTTTTTTATGCTCACAATTGCTTGTTCTTAGCAGTTGCCATAAGTTTATTTGCTCAGTATCAGGTTATGGCTTGCATTACGTATAACAATTTTGACACATATCATTTTATTGGTAATATCAATAAAAACTAAAAGTATATATACACTGTATGTAGTACTATAATACAGACTGCAATACACACTTCACCACTAAACAAAGCATTGGCGCCCTCTGCTGGATTTGAGGTATTATTTCGATTTAAACAATAAAGGACTATAAAATAAAATGCCTTTCCCTGGACTCATTTAATCTAAAATCACATTTCCAAAACACTCCAAAAAATAGATTTCAGCACCAAGCCAACAAATTTAAAGGAATTCCGGAAGAAAGCCTTTCTACCATCGAGATGTGAAATGAAAACCTGGATGCCTCTGACTGGGTTGTCGTTGGATATTCTAGCTGGATAATGATCCAAAACACACATTCAAATCCACACAAAATCCCCTGACCTAAGCTCCATTTAAAACCTATGGGTTGAACAGCGTAGTCCAAAAGAGACACCTCAGGACCCTGGAGTACAGAGACAAGTATGATATTCCAGTTGAGAACTTATCCAGCCAACCTGATCAGCCATCTTGTGCTGATTATTTTTAGCAGGGTTAGCCACCAAGCTGGCTTTTCCACGGTATGTATGGGCACCATATCTTTTGCAATATACATTGCGACACCATTTCCATCGTGCCCCATTCTTACCATATGGCACTAGGGCATTAACAGAAAAGCAGACTAGTCGACTTCAGAAGCACAAGTCGACGCCCCCTGAGTGAAGTTGATTAGTTGTGGTTTTTTTTCTCTCTGTGTGTGCTTGTGTACACAATGTAGTCTCTGCCTCTGATTGCCTGACGCTGACAAACATTCCTTGACTTAACCATTTATTATAGGCCCTTCATAAAAAGGGCGGTACCGTTGGCGCAAGTGGAATCTAAACACAAAACCACAACAAGACGAGAGACATGCAGCAGAGGAGACAGACACATCACATGTGTGGAGATACTTCACTCTAGACCAGTGCTAGAGTGGACCAGTCAAGACTCACAATGCCCAGGCTGATTTTTTGTCCCAGTCCAGCCCTGCTCTAAACCACACAAACAGCATGGTGATCTGCACAACCTGTAAGTCGGTGTTAAAGTACAGTAACAGTACCGGCAACCTGCATGGCATCTGAAACAGCACCGCTAGCTAATGTGGCTAACGCTTGCACTGCAGAGAGTGGACACAGGACTTGTTTGGTCTGTGTCCGACAGCACAACTCCAATCCAATTCCATATTACAGATGTAGCAAGACCTTTCCTGGGCACAAATATAGCTACCGTGTTTGGGTGCACCTCGCTAATTTACCCCTGTAGAGCGGTGCATCACATTAGTTCCGCTTTTGGAACTTGCGTGTAAAATAGGTAATAAAATTGATTTTCATAAAAACAAATCATCCTGAACTGTAAATTCAAATTCACCAATAAAATTGGACCTTTTGTATTTAATGTTACATGTGTGCACCTGGGGTTTAAGAGTAACGTAATTTCAATTCTCTGTATGTCTGGTACGTATGGCAGATTTGACAATAAAGTTGACTTTGACTTTGAAAATAGATATATTGCCCACCTCTACACATTACCCTTCAAAAGTAATGTTCTCGGTTTGGCTACTTTCAAACCTCAGTGGTATTTCACAATCCCAAGATGCACTTTCTTTGTTTCTCTCCACAGTATCAAACAATTTATACAGTTATATTTTATATGGAAATGTAGTTATACTTTTCTTAATAGTTTACATGCAAGACTGTAAATAAATGTATATATTGGCACGAAAAATGTCCCCTGTGCTGTGTTGTTTATGTCTGGGCTCATTACCTTTAGGAGTCTGATTGCCTTGGTAACTGCCAAATATGACCAGTATGAAGACAAGGTGTGTGGGGATGAGGCCCGGACATCACAAAAGCAAAAAAAAAAAAAAAAAGTGGCGGATATCTGTGCTTTCCACAAACAATTATTAGTTTGGTTCTCAGGAAATGTCCTCTGGAGACTGGGGATATACGGTATCTCCAATTTCGGCTTGGACTGAACACCTCCACCAGCAACTGGATCCTGGACTTCCTTACATGGAAGAAACCAGACATCCAGATCGTACAAGCACCATCACACTGAGCACAGGTGATCCCCAGGGATGTGTACTGAGCCCACTACTCTTCGCACTATTGACTCACAACTGCACCTCCAGCTCCAGCACAAATAACATCATAGTGTTTGTATAATTTTAACTTCTAATCCCCTCTTTTTACCCTCACTGTTGATCTGAGTGCTGCTGTTCTATTGTGTCCTATGTTGCACCTATTGTTCAGAAGCACGACGTTTCGTCTCACTGTGGACTATGTATATAGCTGAGATGACACTAAAAGCTTTACTTACTTACTTACTTTGCTTATCCCAATATATATGTCCATAAAGTGTATATAATTGTGCACCTCTAGATCTGTGGGAGCCTACTGAGGGTTTGGTGTCATGCGTTGCGTTTCACAAAAGTGGATTTAGAAAAAAAAGACTTGAGAATGGAAATAATAACCTGCTCCTTTAACAGCATGCAACAGTTTTCTGTCCTGGTGATGTGAGGGCGAAGCTCCTCCTCATGCTGCATCACTCATGATGGAGCGTTCGATTCAGTTCTTCGAACCGATTCGTTAGAACCGTTCACTTCAATGAATCGAGCGTGTGTGAAACATGATTCAATCTATGGTCCACAGCTATTATATTACAATGTTTTTTGTTCCAACAAGTAAATCTGATTATAACACAATTAAAAGTTATCCTCACCGTATTCAGATTTCTCACCCTGTCACTCATCCACACTGTCTTTGTTACAATAGCCTGTTGCTAATTTGTGTCAAGTTCATAGAGAACTTATGTACTCCATATGAAATACACTCATGTAATGTGACTGGAGATATGAAGCATTATGGTATAAAAGATCTAGATTACATCTATGCATTTAACGTGCAATAGATGTGTAATAAAATGTAGTATGTAATTGTTTTCACAGTATATGGAATTCAGGTGGCCCCTTACTTCCATTGAAGGGTAAATAATACAAAAGAAGTTTTATTTTTTTAATGATGTAAATCATGCATAGTATGGCGGTAGACATGAACTATTAAGGTGACATGGGGTGGCCAGTGGTCTGGCAGTTAGGGAGTTGCTACTGCAATAAGAAGGTTGTGGGTTTGAATACCAGAACTGCTAGTGGCACTACTGAGGTACACTTGAGCACACACTTCTCCCCGGGCGCTGTGTTCCTGGCTGCCCACTGCTTCACTTGGTGAATGGGTTAAATACAGAGTAAGATTTTTAAACACTATGCTGTATTCATTTATGACTATAAGATGTCACTTTACTTTCCTGAATTTGAACAACTGCATTCAGCTGATCAACTACATTCAGGTTAAGACCAAACTATTCTTTCAGATGACATTTACTTTTATTGTTTTCCACATTTGTTCCGGTAGCCAGACATAGGCAGCAACATTATATCAATACAAAAGTCCAGAATGAATGAATGTTATAATGAAGTTTGTGTGTCTGTTGAGCTGAATGATGTGTTTGTCAGATTGTATTGTTGTGGAGGGAGGTTTGTTAATTACATCTATGAAATACGTGCATAACAGATGTGTAATACAATGTAGTGTGTAATTGTTTCTGTATTGGTGTACATTTTAAAACATTATTTCACCAGTATCTGATTCGGATCACTTGTATTCTGATTCATTGTGAAGAACCGGATCAAGAGTACCGGTTCCCTCCTGCGTCCCTGGGCTCCTCTCTCTCAGACATGGCTCCATAGGACTGCACATGGCGGCCAGAGGCCATGAACCAAAAAAGAAAAAGAAACACATCACCAACTCACCAAAAAAACAACAAATAATGCATCAGTGACAGCTTAATTCTTCTGGAACCATCACCTCCATCCTCGGCAATATTTGGCTTCTCAGTGGAGGCTGCTTGCTTCATTACAACAACTCTGCGTTTCTTTAGGATTTTTTTAAAATTATAAATCGAGTCATTTTTATTTTCTGGTTGTCTCCAGCTTGTAGTGATGGGTGTGCAGGGTTTCCAGGAGTACATAGAGAAGCACTGCCCGAGTGCCGTGGTGCCGGTGGAGCTCCAGAAGCTGGCCCGGGGGAGCCTTGTGGGGGGCGGCCGGCAAAGGCCCCCTCAGTCCCCGCTCCGGCTGCTGGTGGACGCGGAGAACTGCCTGCACCGGCTATATGGGGGCTTCTACACGGACTGGGTGAGTGGGGGCCAGTGGAATCACATGCTGGGCTACCTGGCGGCCCTGGCCAAAGCCTGCTTTAACGGCAACATCGAGCTGTTGGTCTGCTTCAACGGAGCCCTGGAGAAGGGCCGACTCCACGAGTGGGTCAAGAGGCAGGTGAACGAGAGGCAGACAGCCCAGCAGATCATCAGCCACGTCCAGAACCGGGGCACCCCTCCTCCCAAAGTCTGGTTCCTGCCCCCGGTCTGCATGGCCCACTGCATTCGCCTGGCACTGCACAGATTTCGGATAGGAGTGAGTAAACCGACCGCTGGGGGCTCTGGCCTCCCTGGCTCCATACAACTGACATTTGAAGTGTTTCATATGATTAGTGGAGCAGAATATATATATTTTATCCTGTTCTCAGTGCCTTCAGGACCAGAATTTGTGAAATTTGGGGTATAAAAGAGGATGATAATAATAAGAGACACATTGGAGGACACTCCAGAATCACTAGCTCCAGTGTTCTGTCTCATCTGCAGTACAGGTGAATGTTTTCCTGCTCTAAAACACCAGATTTAAGACTTAACAATTAGAAAATGCGATTAATGAAATGTTTCAAGTAAAAAAAAAAACAACAGAAAAATTAACCTATAGACTATTAGACCAAATTCTGGTTTTAGAGTATTAGTGGCAGATTTCAGTGTTTTCTTGGTCTAAAAACACTGAAACACCAAATTCAGGAGAACTTATTTATTAGCTGATGCCTGTTCTGAAGCTGAATTTCCTTTATTAGAGCAGAAAAGGCTCCCAATAGGGCTCTGATTTATCACACTGGCCTAAATGTTACAGGCTAAACTAGCCATAAGCTAAGCATAAGCTGGTTGGAAAGGTGGCTTTATGTTGTTAAGATGTACTTGTCATCTCAGCTTTTGCCTCTTTTAATGTGTCTTAGGTCTATTTCTTCTGTTAAATTAGCAAGTTAGACAGTGAGGTCGGTTACTTTAATAGTTTTTAGTTGTTAATGTTAGCTCACATGCTAACGTTGATACAGCTAACCAGTGGATAGCCAGTTTGGTAGCACAACTGTAAAAAAAAAACAAACAAGTCTGTTGCCGTTGTTTTTGTATATTTTCTTTAGATACATGTTTAAAACAGTGCTTAAAACTGCTTACGGTGATGTCTTGGTTTTATATGAGATTGTTTGACTTAAGGTACATTACTAAACCTCCAATCTGTTCAGCTGTCATGTTTCTTAGCTTACAGCTAAATTAGCCAGTCGGCTTTAGTTAACTTGGACCCTGAGTCTTCTGTTAGGATTTTGAAAAATAAAAAAAATAATGTAGATGTTTACGTACATCCATGTAAACCCAGAAGCTTTCAATAAATTAATCTGGAAGGACACTCAATACTTAAAGTAGAATACTAAACACTTGTAATACTTCCCAGACTAATGGTTTGAGTGACTGTCAAATTACCTTGTATTAAGCTCCTTTTTAAAAAAGTATTTAAGTGAAAGAACTGCATATATCATGAGAGAAGTTTATCAATAATATACTCAGTGCAACAAGAAAGGATAAAAGATAAGACAATAAAAAATAGATAACAAACAAGAGTGCAACACAATGACAAGAACATTATTGTAACAAATAGCAGTGTAACACTAACATTGCTGGAGGAAGCAGTGTGCTGTACTAACAGTTTAGTAGTGCAAAATGGGTTTGAGTGTTAATGCAATAAAAAATAATACATGCAAAAAATAGCACCAGATGATGAAGGGATGAGATTCAGTCAGACATTACATGCTTGAGGATTTCTGTGACCTTTTGCAGTTCATTTGCAACAACTGGTTAGGACCACTTCAGAGTTGACAAACTGTTTGTGTGGACTTTGACTTAATAAGCAATTTCTACATTCTTCGACCCATCAAAATAACAAGAATAGAGAAGAGTAAATGTAAGTTTTTCATGTCAGTAAAGCAAATCTTGATCAGAGCTTTGATGATATAAGACCGTAAGTATGTAGGCTGTGAGTTTAGTGGGTTTTCAGTCTCTGCTGTGCTCCAGTAGGCTGCTCACTGCAGGAGCCTCTGCCCTCATAGGCTCTACTGGATGTCACACAGCTGACAGGGAAGACCAAGTCTGTGGGCCATTTTCTGAAATAGACGAAACAGAGAAAAGATGTGGGTTTATGAAGAGACCATTACTTCGCTGAGTGTATTTCTTAATGTGTATTCCTTAAGACATTTTAATAATTGGGGATTTTGCAAACACTAAATGATCAAAAGTATAGGGACACACCTGCTTTTCAGGGTTTAGGCTTACTTCCTTACTTCCAGAGAAGGGCTCTCTTAATGCTTCAGCATACTAAGACATTTTGCACAATACCATGCTTCCAACTTTGTGGACATAGTTTGGGGAAGAATCTTTTCTATTATAGCATGACTGTGCCCTAGTGCACAAAGCAAGCTCCATAAAGACAAGGCTGGATGTGTTCGGTGTGGGAAGAACTTGACTAACCCACACAGAGCCCTGACCTCAACCCCATCCAACACCTTTGGGATCAACTGGAACAGAGATCGCATGCCGCCTTCTGCAACATCAGTGCCTGACCTCATAAATGTTCCACAGAATGAATGGGCACAAATTCCTACAGAAATACTTCAAACGAGTGGAAGCTGGGGACCAACTCTATATTAAAGTCTATGTATATCATTAGATTCAGGCGTCTCAATAATTGTGTCCATGTGGTGTATTTGTAAAAATAAAACTCTGTTAAAACCTGGTAATAATTTTTTGGCAATTACTATAGATATTGATGTTAGGTTTATTATAATAACCAACAACCCTGCTTAGTAGTGATGAACAATGAAAAGTAATTGTAGCTGTTTGGAGCAGGAAGGCAGCAAGCAGATGGAGTCAGAAGTCTGGCCTGCTCGTATCCAGCCATATGTGCCTGTCATGACATGAGTGGTTGAGATGTTGAGAGGTGTTAGGAAGGCGCAGTATACCAGATGTCTCCAAGAGAAGTGTCCTATATTTTTACTGTTTTTCTAGTAGTGAGGGTACCGAACCTTTTACAACGAGTGGAGGATGTAAAAATATGTGCTTTAGGTTGAAAGAGAGCAAAACTACAAAAGTAGTTGGTGTTAATACTAAAAAAAATTACACTGCGTGGGTATTGGAAAAAATATTGGGACGCTCCTGTTTTTCAGTAGAGGGCCATCTTAATACTTCAGCAGACCAAGACATTTTGAACAACACCATTCTTCCGCCTTTGTAGACACAGTTTGGAGAAGACCCTTGTCTATTCCAGCATGACCCAGTGCACAAAACTAGCTCCATAAAGTCATGGCTGGATAAGTTTGCCATGGAAGAACTTGACTGACCCACACAGAGCCCCAACCTCAACCCCATCCAGCACCTTTGGGATGAACTGGAACGGGGAGTCAGACCTTCTCGTCCAACATCAGTGCCTGACCTTATAAATGCTCTACAGAATGAATGTTTACATCTTGTGGAAAGCCTTCCAAAAGGAGTAGAAGCTGTAAGACCAGCTCCAAATTAAAGTCTATCTATTTAAATGAAACATCGTTGAAGTTCCTATTGGTGTAAGGTTAAGGTGTGTGTTTGAATTTCTGTGTTTCTGATTTAGTTTTGATTTGCTCTTTTTCCAGGTTGTCCAGAGCATTGAGGATCATCACCAGGAAGTGATCGCCTTATGTAGAGAGAATGGCTTCCATGGCTTGGTGGCCTATGATTCCGACTATGCTTTGTGCAACATCCCGTACTACTTCAGCGCCCACGCCCTGAAACTCAGCCGCAACGGCAAAAGCCTCACCACCAGCCAGTACCTGATGCATGAAGTCGCCAAGCAGCTTGATCTCAATCCAAATCGCTTTGTCATTTTTGCTTCACTTTTAGGTAAGAGGTTTGATCAGGGAGATCAGACCTGTCCCTGATTCCTGAAACTGTGGCAGATATCACTTTATAGTCATTAAATACCATTATAATACTGTTGGTACCAATAATATTTACTATAATATACAGTCTGCTCAGATATCTGCAAGATCCTAAGTATAATATAGACCAATGGGGAATGCACCTCATACCTTTTGGAGTAATGCAGGATGCAGCATATTACTAATGATTCTATAATATGAAAATGTGTAAAAGTTGGAGTGTAGTATTCAATTTTAAATATTATGTATCAAAAATGGCTACTTTTCTGCATACTGGACAGACAAGGGAATTAACTACCTTTTAATTTAAGCATCCTTTGAAAGCTACTTCAAAAAAAGTAGCGGCAGTGTGGTTTTTCATGATATGGGTCCTTTTAGGATTACTAATGACTACAGTTAATGTAGTGAAATTCATACCAGAACTTACCAATGTTCTTCTTGATACCACTCTCTGTACTTTGGTGTAAGCTATAAAAATATCACATGAAAATATGTAAAAAGATTCTAATTGATTTTATAATTGTTTCCTGGGGGAAGAGCATTTGTTACCACTGATTCAATCTAGCATCAACCACTTGAAAATGCCAGCTATATTAGAAAGCATTATGGTTGCATAAACACTAATAGCAGCACCATTTGTCCAGGAGCTTATCAATATTTTGGGATTGACCAGTTGGGCTCTCTGTACCCATCCCTAGTTTTAGCTACATTTGACTTTTCTTTAATATTATTGTAACTTATCATTACATGTTTACAGGGAATCACATTTTGCCTGATGAGGATCTTGCAGCCTTTCACTGGAGTTTACTCGGACCAGAGCATCCTTTAGCCTCTCTGAAGGTACAGTAAGCCTCCCATCGTCAGTGCGTGGCCATCCATGTTCATGCAGTTTTGTGTATTCATGTTTTTCCCCCTAGCACCTTAACATGTGCTTGAATTGTCCTAGCTGTGTCTATCCACATGTTTGTATAGTGATTGTCACTGGAGGTTTTCTTCCATTATGGATGTTTTAAAAAGGTGCAAAAAGAAGACTTTACGCCTATTAGTTTCACTCTGTAGTGAGCCAGGTTAACCAGTTTCCGTGACAACCAGATTGCAAGTAACTTATCGGGAGCGTGTGAAATCACTTCATCCTTCTGCACTTTGCACACTCTTTTAGCCCTAAACATGATTGTGTCGTGTAGTTTAAAAAAGCAATTAGTTCCATAAGGGTTAGGAGAATAGGAGGAAAGGCTCAACCTGTGAGTTACATTCTCTGGGTTTTTTTCCCCTCGGCACTGACTCTCCTGGCAGATGGCTTTATTGATTCAGTGAGAGCTAGCACAGTGAGCGCTTAGCTCAATTTTTCCACTTTAACTCTACTGTGGGATTCACATGTTCACTGTAGTCTTTTTGCCATGAGACTGGTCAGAGGTTTGGATACACCTGCTCATAGAACGGCCTTCTTTATATAACATTTTTAATTAAGAATCGAAAATAGCAAAACGATGAGAAAATGCTTGCGATTCTCTCAAGAAACTTTATACCTGTAGACGTTTTTGTTAGAGGCTCCACAAATTGTGCTTGTTTACTTGGGGGGGAGGGTGGGGGGGTTGTCTATGGAGCTTATTTTAAGCTTTTAAGCCTTTTTTCAATATCCAATATCTTTTTTGAACTAAAGATTGAAAAAAAAAATTTATAATTTTTTTCTGGTTTCATAAGTATGTATGTGTTGGTGTGTTTGTGAGAGACTAAGATTGAGAGGAAAGTTGTTAAATAAAACATTCTTGCAGCCATAGCAATGAGTAAATGAAGTGATAAATATTGAATTCTGTGTCTTGCATATTTTTGAAACACCTTCATACCAAGACAGATATGTCCCCCTATGACACCCATCACATTTTTGAGCAGGGCCCTTTGCTTGAGGTGTGATGGGTAGTTGTTTTGACACAGGTCCGTGCCCACCAGCTTGTGCTTCCCCCATGTGACGTTGTGATAAGGGCTGTGGCAGATTACGTCCGCAACCTGCTGGACATCAATGACCTGGAAGCCATCGCTAAAGACATATTCAAGCACTCCCAGGTGAGCTCACCTGTTCATCCTAGTTATGTAACCAAACATTTTGAAGAACTGGGAGGAAATTCTAGCAACCTGTTTGAAACTATTGTGCATGGATGACTAGTCAGCTTCATTCTTGCCACTGCCGTGACAATAATTTGAAATATGTACAGTGTAAAGCACACTTTACATTTAACTGCATCTTATAACAACTGGATGCATTTAGGAGTCACTGAAGTATTTGGTGGGAAACCACTAGAATATCTCCTGCCTGTCCAGGTTGTGTAGACAAAAATCTAATAAAGAAATTAGTCATTTTAATTAAATTTTGTTATTTTGAACTAAATGGAAAGAGTGTGGTCATTACTTACTCTCTCTTGTAAAGCAAAAACAGTGTTTGTGAGCTTCAGTGTACACTGATGATGTGGGCGCACACATTGCGTGATGTGAGAGGGCAGTTTGTTTTCATGTATATTCACGAGTGTTAGTCTGATTCACTGAAGTCTACACCAAATGAGGTTTAAATCCAAAAGAGTGGTAGAGGGCTGTAGCACATTTTTTAAACTTCATAGTTAATGTGATGCTCATATCAGGGCACATTTATAGGTTAAAAGTATTAACAAGTATATAGATATTCAGAGACTTGCTACTTTAAGTAAGAGAAAAAACTATGCTGGGTCTTTAAAGATGAAGGTCTGGATGAGCGAGGTCCATTGTACATTGAACTTCGTTTACTTGGTATTATCATTATTGCCACGATCTACAATGTTGTGCAGAAGTCTTGAGCTGCCCCTCATCTCATCATATTTTGCTGCCAAAGAGCCAGACATTCTTGTACTTTTAAGGTGGTCTTGAGGAAGAGTTTTTCAGGCTTCCTGAAAGACTTTTAAAGGAGAGCCTTTTCTCAGTCCAATCCCTGAACCTGACCAGTTCAAGCAGGATAAGGCACATCTAACTGAAGCCCTGAACCAGTGAAGAAACAGGTGCAGATGATTTCAGATGATCAGGCGGTGATCAGAATACTGGTGGTGCTGAATGCTGAGGGGTTGGAACTTATTTTAGGGACTTTGCAACCTGTTGCTGTAAAACGTTTGTTCTCATTTCTTTAATCTGCGCAATATGTCAAAGATAAGACAATTTGACAGGCAGAAAACTTTAGTGGCTTGCTAGGAGCAAATATTGGGAAAACAGATGAGCAGCTCCAGGTGAATGGGCAAATTGTATTTTATATATAAGAAACATTTTCTTTGGAGTGACATGCAATGCATCCATTAGTTTTCTTATCTTTAAAAAGTGAGAAATATGGGGAAAACCCTGGATACAAATGGGGAAAGCCGGACTCCCAAGCCCCCAGTAGCTGCTCCTTGGTTCATGCAATATCTGTTTGGAAAAGTTGAATGATTTTTTTTTGTTTGTTTGTTTTCTCAGTCCAGGACCGATGACAAACTTGTTCGCTTCAAGAAAGCAGTGGAGTATTACTCAGCTGCCAGCAAACCCCCTCAGTCCTCTCCTTATATAGGTAAGTTCCTGCATATCATCGCTGATTTTTTTTCTTCTTGTTTTTACCTTCATTTTTGATTTATGTCTGTTTGAACAGGACATGTCTAGGTCGTGTTCCCGCTTAGCTGACGTTGTGTTTAGCAGCTTGCTTTGACAGACAGTCTCTGTCTGTATGGGCCGTCTCCCAGTCCCAGGCCTCTCAGAAATGCCTAAAAATTTTCCCACTAGCCCCAGACCTTGTGTGCACTTTGGAATGGCAGCAATGCTCTGTGCATACAAATGGGCCTTCTCAGAAAAGGTTCTTGCATGGGAGCTTCTACTGTGGAAAAAGCTCTTCTCCTACAGCATGAAAAGTTTCAACAGGCTCTTTCAGAAAGTGCTGATAGAGGACTTATTTGAAAGAGTTATCCGACCCTAATATGGTCCAACTAAGGCTGTCAGGATGATGACTATGACGCCGATGACAAGTATCACAATGCCTGATACAAAAATGATCTGGTGGGAATTATTTTTTTATTTGTTAATATTTTAGAGATGCTACAGTCTGTGACGTTCTCCATTAGAATCCTTCAAAGCTTGTGAGAATCTTGAGAAGACTAAGGCTTAAGAGATGATTTTAAAGGTAGTGCTAAAGTAGCTTATGCTAATAAAGTGAACATTTTCTCTAAAGTGAACTATTAAGTAAATAGATTACAGTAAACCCCCAGTTTTTTCGCAGATCAGGACTCGCGGATCCAGTCACACACGTTTTTTTTTGGGTTTTTTTTTAGAACGAAACTGATTGATTTACGCAGAAATATTCAAAACAACGCGGAACCTGCAAATATTCTCCGCTTTTTTTTTCGTGCCAATATGTTTTTTTTTTTTGTTTTTTTTTTTAACTCATTTTAGTTCTTCTGGCTCCCCGTGCGTGACCGTAGGGCTCTCTCTTACACTCTCTCTCTTGCTCTCTCTCTGTCGCTCTCTCTTACTCCCTATCTCTCTCTCTCTCTGTATCTCACTTTCGCACACGCTCTCTCTCTCTCTCTGTCTCTCTCTCTCGCGCGCACGCTCTCTCTCTGTCTCTCTCTCGTTTGTGACTTTTCCGCAGCGCACGTCTCTCTCTCTCTCTCTCTCTCTCTCTGTATCTCTCTCTCTCTCTCTGTATCTCTCTCTCGCGCGCGCTCTCTGTATCTCTCTCTCTCTGTCTCTCGTTCGTGACTTATCCGGAGCGCGCGTCTCTCTCTCTCTCTGTATCTCTCTCTCGCGTGCGCTCTCTGTATCTCTCTCTCTCTCTCTCTCTGTCGCTCTCTCGTTCGTGACTTTTACGGAGCGCGCATCTCTCTCTTTCTCGCTCTGTCTCTGTGTATCTCTCTCGCTCTCTCTCTGTCTCTCTCTCTGTCTCTGTATCTCTCTCTCTCTCACTCTCTGTCGCTCTCTCGTTCGTGACTTTTACGGAGCGCGCGTCTCTCTCTCTCTCTCTCTGTATCTCTCTCTCGCGCGCGCTCTCTGTATCTCTCTCTCTCTGTCTCTCG
>JBBPDB010000134.1:11898574-11908756 GCA_037974465.1 Brachypetersius altus
AGGGACCCAGTGGTGGTGCTGAAGGTAGGATTCAAACCCATGACCTCTTGGTCTGGAGGCAAGTATCCTACCCACTGTGCTGCCTCCACCTCAAGCAAATAAGGTAAATGGAATATATAAATTTGTATATAGAAAAATAGGTCAGTGAACTCCTCAGATATGGCTCTGGTGTCTTGTAATCATGTTCATAATAGTGTAGGATGGTTTTCTCTGAGACAATGAATAGCCTTTTTGAAAATCAATTCAAGACATATTTGCTGTGGTGTGAAAATGTTATAACCAAATGCATTTACTGTCTTTGTCTCAAACTGAGTGCTACCTTATGCATCAATTTTGGTATTGGAATATTGGCCTTGGCATTTCTTGGTATCAGATCAATCAATCATCCATAAAACCAGAGCTTCTAGAACAACTGCAAAATGCAGGTCTACTGTATGTAGACATTTGAATTAAAGAAATTCCTTGCATGGCTTTCCCCCTTTCTCCTATAGTAAGTCAACCAGGACTTGCCTGGTATCTGAAATATACTTTACTTTTGCAATGGATCTGTGAGGCCAGTACAATATAATGTTATGAGTTTACTGTATACAGTAAATTAAATGAACTCTGTTCTGTGCACCTGAAAGGTGCTTTTTGTAAAGGGCACTCACTTCTCTTTCTTTAGCACTGGTGAGATCTCAGACCACTTCTATTGGTGAATTTTCTGTGTTAACTAAATTTAACCACTTCTTCATATGAGCAGACTGATGATTTTCTGACTCGTATCCACATCCATTCTAATATCCATCTCATTATTGAGCTCACTCACCGACTCCAAATCCTTGTAACGGTTGATCTCTCTTATTTTCGGCAGGTTGTCATCAACAGGATCACATTCAGCAGTGAATAAGTTTCAATGCTTCCCAATCAATGATCAGTGATGGACGAATGGTCATAGAAGAGTGATAACGGATGCGGAGTCACGGTCAACAAACTATATGCTTCCAAGCTGCGCATACGTCCAGTTTTCTTTACCAAAAAAACCCCCATCCTCTATCACATGCACAACATAGGATCCACATACTGACCAATAGAAATTCAGCATCAATAATGCTACCTAGATTCCTCATTTTCAGTTACTACAGGTTACCTGTTACTAAATATGCATGAAATAACATTTAAATTCGAAATATTAACAATAAAAACATTCAGAAAATATTTTCCTATACTTTGGCACCACTTGTTCTCTTTTACCCCACATGGAAGTTATGGGTAATGTTGAAGTTCGTTTAACAGATCTGATTGAAACTGGAAAAAGTTACTGTTAATGGATTCGAATGATTTTAACATTGGATTTTGGTGAAAAGTGGATGTGCCCTCTTACGTTTGTGCGTGAAGAAGAAGATAACAGTATTAGTGATACTGAGGCTAACTATATGATGAGAGGAAGAACAAAAGAATTCGAAACAAAATGGAATGTTATTTCTTCCTTTTAACTGTAGATTATGTCATAAATTGTTTTATCTGGTTCAGTTATTGTCTGATTTAACATATGTTTAAGTGTAATGCAGGAAAACCAATAAAACCTTTGTTTTAAAAAACATTGTATTTTGTTGCATGTGATTATTATATAATTGTTTGTCTCCATTTTTAAAAAGAGGCCACTACGACACCATTACCAGCTCGGCTAGGACTCCGGGCTCGTTCCTTTCATATGCCGCCTCTTTGTGGAATCATACAAACACATGGGCAGCTGTTCTCCTGGACTGTTTCCCAATCTAAGCCCTGAGTGACTGTAACTGAATATGAATGATGGGCCTAGAGGTTCTTTAAGCACATGTGAAGAGAATGAGATCATTTGAGAGTGATTAAAGGGGTCTGGGTTAGTCTGACATGTTGATACGTGCACAGCATAGCTCACCTGTCTGAGACTCATTGCTGAACCCGGTCATGTGTGAAAAAGCCCCATCACCCAAAAAAGTGGCTTCAGAGTGAACACTGGCGCCAGTGTAGAAAATGAACAGTGGCGTGCAAAATTGCGATTTTCTTTGAAATAAAAGAGGAAACACAGGCAAGTGGTTTGCATAATGTGTGTTAAAGTAATAAACTTAGCAGTCCAACCAATCAGAGACACTTTTGAGCACCATGTGTTAAGCCGTGTGGTTAAAATCTGGTGAGGTTACAGTCCACATGCGAGTCATATGAACGTAATGAGTGAAGGCCAGACACCAAAGAGGTTTTGACCAATGATTTCTTTTGAGGAACTGTTCCTTTTGCATTCTTCCATTTTCATGGCAACAAGAAATGATGCCATTTTTTCATAATATTCTAATTCCCACCCACTGGAGCCATCCGAGATTATATGGACAGACTGAACCTTGAACTTTACTTCACACTAACAGCTTCTTAGTCATTTCCAGCAATAGCTATCACTCCTTAACGACACCTATAATGTCCAAAAAACTACAAATATAAACTCTTATAAACTCTTCTTAATTTAATGTATTTATTCTTTAATTGATCTATTGATTTAAAATAAAATGTATTATTTATTATTATTATTATTATAACTCTGAATTTTTATGTTTATGTCTCCAAAAATAACGTAGAAACACATATTTTATTAAATTAAAAGCTCTGATTTTTGACAGTCCTACATAATAAAAATGCATTCTTATGCAAAATAAAGGAAAATAAATCTCAGTAAGGTTGAAGATCTGCACCATGTGTATGGGTCACAAGTTAAAACCTACTGATAAAATCAAATAACCGGACGGACTAATTTTAGTTTAGTTTATAAATACATTCTGCAGAAGAAATCAGGTGCTGACGGATCATTTCTGCTCAGTTAAGAAGTGCGTATGATATCTGCATGGAAGAAGAGCATCTCAGATGTCCCTGTTTGTGATTCGTCAGCCCCCGATGAACAAGCCTTTGTGACATTTCACGCATTTATCCTGGATTTTATTTGGTTTGCAAGATGCCAAAAACAGGCTGCTCACTTTAATGTGTTTTTTCCTTGCTGTGTTGTTCTGCAGTCGACACCTTTACTGAGAAAAAGAAACAAAACTATGGTTTCTCTATCTGCCGTTCCATCTTTTGCGTGTTTCTGATCCTGACCTGGTTTACCGTACATTCTGCCTACTCACAATTTCAAAACAGGGCTTTGGCCTATCAGAGTGACATTTTTTGCCATACCAGATGCATCACAACCTAATTTTCAGTCCAACTCAGACTGCAGCAGGAAGAAAACCCTGGGTAAATCAACAGCTGTGGGCTGCATCTGTGTCTTTATCTCCCAAACTGCTGTCAAGACCACGTTGTCTCTGAGGCTTCAAAGAACAGTGTGCACGGCTTTCCGTGGCCAGTGGGTGTAAAATAAAACCCCTTCGGAGTTAGTAGGTCTAATAGGTGATAAATGCGCAGAGTGAAGTATCAGCACTTTCGATCCTGACCTTTCTTTACGAGAATCGATGTTCACTTCAAAATATTAATCTTTCTATCCATTATATGAGACACTTATTCTTTTACACATCACAGGACAGACACACAAACTCTCCCTCTCTCTCTCTCGCTCTCTCTCTCTCTCTCTCTATCTATCTATCTATCTATCTATCTATCTCTCTCTATCTCTGTCTGTCTGTCTTTCTCTCTGTCACACACAAATACACACAGAGAAACTATAAAGAAATAGTAATAATCTGGATATCTTTCATTTTTTAATAAAACATTTCTTTGACGCTAAAAGTGGGATAAAGATAATCGTGTAAATAAATGTTTAGGCTAAGAACTGGAATGGAATTATATAGATTTAGATCGCAGTCAGTTTACATGTCAGTTTGAAAAGCAGTCTTTTTTTCATATTTTCAGCTTTCCATGACCTGCAGTAGATCATTCCTATTTGTGCTTGAAAGGGAAGACTTATTTCCTGAGCAAGACCCTTAACCCCCCTTAACCCCAAGTTGCTCCAGGGAGACTGCCCCCTGTAGGTAGAGAATGGAAGTCGCTTTGGATAAAAGCGTCTGATGAATGCCGTAAATGTAAATTAGCACTTAGTAAGATGCAGACTAACTTCAGCTGAGGTTACACAACACATTTTTCATGCATTTACTCAGAATATATGAGCATTCCAAAATATAAAGAAAACACGGCATGTGGATGAGATAGAAAGACCCAGATAGGTTTGATCTGGGGGCAGATTACAAAATCAACAATAATTAAAAATTGTTGTTTTTAATTATGACAGTTTAGGTTTACTGTTATTCTGTCAGTAAACCTAAACTGAAGCCCACCAGCCTCAAATCTCTGTTGTTCTTTTGTCTACACCATGTTTAGTCTTATGTGGTGGGATGAACAGAAACCACAATATCACCCCCTATGCTTCTTGTAGTGTATTGCAGTCTGTGGGTAATTAGTGTGTAACAAGTGTGTGATTTTATTAAGTAATCATTGTAGATCTAAACCGCAGTGCTGTTGACATTGTGTGTGTGTGTGTGTGTGTGTTTGTAAGTAGGGCTCCAGCCCATCCCATCCCAGGGTGGTAAGCTGGAGATAGCAGGGACAGTGGTGGGCCAGTGGGCCGGCGCGCGGCGAGGCAGGGGGCGGGGCTCATTTCCAATTCAAGTGGTGTCCGTTGGTGGACCAAACAGAGGGTGAGTCAGATAAAGTTAATAAAATGATCATCTTACCAGCGAATTATGAAGGTGTCTGTTGCTCAACAAGGATGCTATTTATCCCTAAAACATAAGCTTCTTCCTCACTGTCTTAATGATATACTTGATTTCTTCCATAATAGTCACTGAATAATAAGCTGCAGGACTCAAAACTGAATAATCAGCCTGAAGTTTAATAGGTTAATGTTTGAATGTTTTGAACTTGAACTGTGTATTCATTTCTTTATTCATGTTTGTCTTGTGAGTAGACGACCAAGAGGTGTGATTTCAACCCCAGTTATAAGGACCTTTGGTCGGGGAGCCAGATATTATGGAAGAGGTTTCAAGAGTCAGGGATCATACATGGTTAGTGACTTATGATTATTCTATAGCTTTTACAGTGTTTGTATTTACTCTGTGATGCCGTTGTTGTTTGTTCACATCTGCCACCTAATGTTCAACTGTAGATCTGTAGTTCTCAAATGTGGTGCTTACAGAATCTTGTATAGCTCTGAAATCAGACATAATTTTGTAGTTAGCATCATGGTCAAATAAAAAAACTCCAGGTCTAAGCAGAGTTCCTAAGCAGGCTGTCACATCCTGCGGTAAGTAAAAAAACTCCATGTGTTTTGTCCAATGAACCTCCTATGAATGTTACTGTATTGTCTGAATTAGTTCAAGTAGCCGAAATATGAATAGTGCTGCATCCATGCCGTAAGCATGCTAACACTCCTGCACATTTAACTGATGCTGCATTCAAATAAGTAAAATCTTAATTACTTTAGTTATTATAACTACTGTATAGCCTCCCCCTTTTAACAACTGGTCATACCTTACCCTGCTGCTGTCAAAGCATCTTATTTTTGGGCTTCCTGTTGTGGCAGAATATCAGTATATTTTAAATTTTCTTATTTTCAGTTCTCTTTTTGGATCTGTGTCAAAGTTAGTTTGCCACCTTGAGCATTGGATTATTTAACTCTTGGTTTCGTACAGGGCCAGATTATCGTATGGACTAGGTGAGACTCAAGCCCCACTGAATCTCAGAATCTCTTAGGTGGAGGACATCTACTCGTTTTCCGTTTAGTTCACTAGAGTTGACCATGGGCTCATATTTGTGATTAATGTGCTAATATTGTAATTAATGCATTGTAGCCTAAAATATTCATTCTTCATTCATGATCTGGTCTCATTATACTTTTACCTTTAATGCTAGGCCTTATATTTTGCTGCGAAAGTTAAATTATATTACCATATAATGGAAAGTATGTTATATATAGATCTATGCATCTGTGATCTCTATGTAAATCTACATAGATTTGATATAATGGCAAGTATAATGTATGTAGATTTTGTTTAATAACCTAAGTCAGTCTGTAAACATGAATGTGCAAGTGACGATTGTATAGTATAAAGGAGAGTAATGGCTTTACCCCTAACATCATCTAATCCAGTTACAATGCAATCTCCTTAGCTTGTGTAGTTTAAATGTCATGGGCTTTAGATTGTTTTGCTTCCGTTTGCAGTGTGTGTGTGTTGTATCTTTGTTGTGTGTACCCATGCAAACACATCGTTCTAGTTTTGTAAGTATGTGCGTGTGATGGTTAACAGTGTGGTCTCATGAGAGCTTGAAAATAATTTGTGATATTTTAAAGGAGGCTCTTTTAATTGCCACAGCCCTATGGTCCTAGGCCATCCACGGCTAAAGGGTGGTGCACAACATGCATTTGTCCCAGTAATGTGAATGCATCACACAACAGCGTTAGCTTGCCTGCAGCATAATTCATATCTCAGCTCCCTTTTGATGTCATTCAGAGGATCCAGTGACATTCAGAGATTATTTTCCCAAAACACATTTATTATTTCCATAGAGGTGACTCCGTTGTTTCGGATACTGTTATCTGTATAGGTGGACAAAACAGACAGAGTTGCTGCTTTACGTTCACAGTTTGAGACAAGTGTGTGACTTTAGGCATGTAGTTAGCACAGTGCTAATTGTTGGATTGGCTACATTTGGGGTGGGGTGAAATATTCCGCTATACTGTCACTTTAAGTGAACTTGAAGGTAGATTTCCAAAAAATAGCTTTTTATTTGTTTTCAGAGCAAGCCTGCATACACTACGCCTGCCAGTGAGGTGGTGAAAGAGCGGAAGAAGCCGAAGGTGGAGGGCAAAACGACCTCCGAGGAGTCAGCAGCAGCTGAGAATGGGCTGGAGGTCAGAGAGGCGGAACAAGTGAATGGAAACAAAGTGGACAGCAGGGGTCCCCACCAACCAGAAAGTGCCTTTAGCAACGACTCCAAAATGTGCAATATTAATCCTCATTTAAATGCACTAAATGCGGACAGCGATCGCCACAGAGACGAAGCTGTGGGCGTTTCTGTCTTAAAAACAGAAGAGTAAACCTATTTTTATAGAGAGGGTGAAGGATGTGGAAAGGTTTAGGGTTAAGGAAAATCCGGAAAGATGGAAAGCCTACAGTTGGTGAACATTTTTTCCTCTCCGAAAGCGATAAACACGAGGACTTGCGTATGAAATTTTTAAAGAAATCCCTCTTTGATGTCAGCGAGTTAAAAACAGCGAGGAATAAAGAAATATAAAGAAAAAAACAAACTTAGACATAAAGTATACCAGTTTCCTAGAGAATAATACCAGTATACGGAGTTAAATCTGCTCCCTCCTCACTGATATATTTACCTGTTTCAAAACTGGTTACACAGACATTTTATTTTACGTTCTCTTGAATTGCTGAAGCCGAAAAAGAAAAAGAAACTTCATTTGGCGTTTAGTAACATATAGGTTGAGATGTTCTACCAGTACTTGGCACCATATATATATATATATATTTGCCATTGTAATTGAATTTGTGTTGTGTCACAGTAAATGCTTTTTTTTTTCCTTTCAAGAAGTAAAACTCGCATCTGAAAAAGAGAGAGAGCAAGAATACATTTCTCACTTGGGTCATCACTGTGGGTTTACTTGTGCTAAAAAAAACAGAAACTTAAAATAACGCGCAGAACTGTTCGGAGATTAAGTAACTAGTATAAATACCGCAGCTTTAGGTTCTAACGGTCAGTGTCATACTTAAGCGTTGTAAGAGAAATCAAGAAACAAAACACAAGACGTGAGCGATAAAGTGAAAAAACACCTTCTTTGTCAGGAATTGCCATGCACTAGCGATCGATTTATCCGTGTGGTTTCTTGAATCAATTGTAGACCATTAGTACGACGGTTTCAGCAACTTTCTGCATGGTTCATGATTAAAAACAAACAAAAAAAACCTGTGTAGTTATTATGCATGTTGTCCTTTTTCTTCCATCTCTACAAGTACTGTGCCCATTTGCAAAATCTTAAAAATGGCTAATAATCAGTAATAGTCCTATAAAAGGTGTTAACTGTTAGTCAGTAACTGATTTGCTCTAACCTTTGAAATTTTTGTGATTATTGACCTCTGTTGCATTTACTCAAAAAAAAAAATTCAGATGTTATCTAGCCACTTTAAATATTGTTAACCCTGGTGTACTCATCCATCTCTGTATCCATTCTTGTTCTTTGTTGCTGTTTTTTCTGCGTTCGTCATATTAGCAAAAAAGCATCTGTCTGGGGAGAAAAAAGAAGAAAAAATCTCTGAAAAAAGCTTCAATCTTCAAAAGCCCCCACCCCCTTTTCTTAGCCTGAAACAAATGAAATGTATGACCCTCCCATCCGAGAGTTTAGCATAAGCAGGTAAACTTGTAGTAATTTTTTTTCTGTGTTTACTTTTAGTGTTTTTCCGGAGCTTATCGAATGAATATCGTTACTTAAAAGTTTTTCCATCTAATTCTCCTGATGCTTTTCATTGCACATTAGTGATCAGAGAAATGGTGTATTCCCCTGCCCGCAAGACTAAATAGGTTACCTTAATGTAAGTTGATCAGAGTTCTTTCCTAACTCATGGGGTGTAAAAGAATGATCTACTGTTGGGTTTGAGTGATTGTTGATGGATTGTGGTGTGATGTATTTGAAGGAAATTGAATGCAACTTACAATGCTTAATAAAAGTCTTTATTCTTTTAGTATAATTCCACTATGTGTGGCCTTTCATTCTGGACTTAGTGCTTAATGGCTCGGCCAGAACAGAGTGTTATAAAACCTATAGACGATCCAAAAAAATTGGATTTTACAGAACTTGGTTTTTTTCTCCAATATAAGTATCTTTCACTAAATTTGGTTCCAGAGTGAACCACAACCATCTTTAATGAAAAACGAGACTAAAACTGATTTCAAAAACATGAAGCTACAAGTACAGCTTGAAAACTGACAAAGAAATCAAACCAGTTCTGATGCATGAGAGTGTAGATAGAATAATGTTTCTACTTGTAGGTGGTAAGACTATAAGATTTTCATAACAATTAGGTTAAACTATTTGTGTAAAATGTCATACAGCTCTGGAAAAGAAGAGACCACAGCAAAAATGTTTAGTTTATCTTTTATAGGTGCAAGTATTGAACTTGAACAGCTTTGCCTTTGTTTTTAAGCACTGCAATACTTATAATTTCCAAATAAAAATATTGTTTTTTAAAGCAGTGGTCCCCAACATTTATTTTGTCACGGACCGATTTAATATCAGAAACTATTTTCACGGCCTTTATGGAGTGGCAGATAAATATACGCATACGTATATTATACAAATAAATGATACGCATAAAATGGGGATATTTTAAAAATATAATAATGGGGTATCTTTAAAATATAATAATAAACGTAAATCCAATGTTTACTCTCAGCTTTATTAACAGCCTTTTCGTAACAACGAGCCGACAGCATAACACAGGTAACATCCCCAGGTTTTTTTTTTCTCCTGTGCATCCCGTGGACCGGTACCACATGACCCACGGCCCGGTACAGGTCTGTGGCCCGGGGGTTGGGGACCACTTTAAAGGAAATGACGACATCAAAATAAGATAAGTTATGTTTCACAGATGTAGAATAACTGAAAGAAAACAAATCTTGTTCATTCTTAAGCAAATTGGCAATAATTACTTATAGTAGTGTTTTGCCGTTCAGCAGTGTTTTCATACTTTTCCTCATTGAATAAGATGTGATTCAGCTGATCACTAATCAGTACCTCATAAAGCAGAATGGGGTGCTTGTGTAGGAATTTAACACACACGTCATGGAATGGTTGTCATTTTAGTTTTTCTAGTCAATGTTGTTTTATCATCAAGACAGTATGGTTCACTCTTGTTGATTTTCTAAGTAAAAATGTCTTCTTCAGAAAACATACTTCTGCATCAGTTTATTTCACATAAAAGGTGACTTGGGATAGTTGCCATATTGTACTCATGCATCAAAAACAAAATATAGTGAAAGATGCTTAAATAAAAATTTTATTTTAAAGAACAAAAAAGTTTATTGTGGTTTGAACATTTTTATATGTACTTACAGTACCTTACAAAAATATTCACCCCCTTTTGGCATTCTCTCTATTTTGTTACCTTACAACCTGGTATTAAATGGATTTTCAATTTGATTTGAACAAACTACAGATTAATGATGTTAAAGTTAAATAAGATC
>JBBPDB010000134.1:11908856-11920490 GCA_037974465.1 Brachypetersius altus
AGGTCATGGGTTCGAATCCTACCTGCAGCACCACCACTGGGTCCCTGAGCAAGACCCTTAACCCCAAGTTGCTCCAGGGAGAGACTGCCCCCTGTTGCTAGGGAATGGAAGTCGCTGATAAATGCCGTAAATGTAAATGAGTACTGGAACACACGCACCTGGAGAAAGGTCATTTGTCAAACAATCAAACTGGACATTTGAGACAAACGATTGTACAAAAGTATATAGTATTATGTACCACATTAACGATGTATTTATAGATTATAGACACCGCACGTATAGGCAGGCCATATATTGCGTTATTTTGTTCTATATATTTCATTATTATTTTCTACATATTCTAATTTTAACAGCCACCGACTACTTCAGGTTAACATCGAAGAGCTCACTTTTCTAGATAGAAATCCACTCCTATAGCATTAAATTGCTATAATATTGTTTGCCTACTGCATGATAAGTTGTGATGCACAAATAGCCCATAGCATGTTCTCGTTTATTCGACTTTAATTGGTATAATTTTGCAAGGAAGACAGGAACTGTAATTTCATTGGTCAGTGGAGCTGTCAGTCAGTCCATCATTTTTTTTGCCCCCCCTCCCGGCTATTTTCCCGTGATTTGATTGGCTGGTGAATTTACGCTCGCAAATAGTCTGTCCAATTGTAGCTAGGACCTAATAGCCAATCATGGGTCGGAGTTGGGGCTTTTCTGAAAACGGGTCTGGAAATGAAACGACTGGAGCTGTCAGTCACTGGTTTTTTAAACGCGTTTTGATTGGCTGGTGAATTTACGCTCTCAAGTCGTCTGCCCAATCACAGCGTGGAAATCATAGATGAAGGCGGGGCTTGCCTGAATACGGGTGAGGGACAGAGACGACAAATAACTACAATTTCTACTTCGTGCAGTCAGCACAAATTTCCCGGATTGATTAAACAGCGACTTTGGAAGAAGCTTCAACAGAAGGATGCCGGATTCCAAAAAATTCTTCGAGAATCTCTCTGGAGCAGGGAAATCCATCGGTGTGCTCACGAGCGGAGGAGATGCTCAAGGTAAACGTGAGACTCGGATTATCTTGCACAAACCGTCACTTTCCTCAGATACACACATGTGCAGAGTTAGTTTGAATATGGTTCTCACGCTGTGCAGAACGATCATGCAACAGATGTCCCTCTATTTATTGCAGATGTGCAAGTCACAGCTACAGCACTGCTCTCCATTCTCTCTCACAACTTACTTATCAGAATCAGAGAACTTTATTTATCCCGGTGGAAATTGTTCAAATACCTCTATTTAAGGAATAGGACGCATTATGTTACATAATGGATGTATACTCCCTGTTGTTTATATTATATTATATTATATTTTATTAAGGATATAATCATTAGATTCATCATGACTTTAATACACTTATATGGTTTGATACTACAGTATGTATTGGTGAAGGGAATTGGTGAGGCAGCTGTTGAGTGAGGAAACCCACAGAGATTTGGAAGCGCCTGCGCATTGAGCTATGAGCGCGGGACTACGTGAGGAGAGTCAAGTAGCAGGGTTGAAAGATGTCTCCCCACATTGCGTCACTGTGCAGTTCAGCTCAGCTGGTGGTTCAGTATACTGTTCAGCATTATTATTGCAGTTAGTTGAGCATCACTACAGCAGTCAGTTCAGCATCACGCTAACGCCCAGTTGAGCATCGCTATGGCAGTAAGTTCAGCACCACTATAACAGGCAGTTCAGCACCACCATAGCAGTCAGTTCAACATCACTATAGCAGTCAGTTCAGCATCACTACAACAGTCAGTTCAGAAGCACTATAGTGGTCAGTTCATCATCACGTTTAACAGTTCAGCATCACTATAGCAGTGAGTTCAACATCACTATAGTGGTCACCAATACAGCATAAAAAAGTATCTTTATGAGAGATACCACTGCATTCAGGGAACACATGTAGAATACCTGACTCCACCTTGGTAACTTGGTAATTAACTTTTTGTGTAAGTGAATATAACGTGATATATCCATGTTTGACGATTGTGGTGCTACGGTGTAATTCTAAGGTGGGTTGTTTAGCTTAGCATCACCCTTTAACCACAGTGACTCTTGAGGCTTTTGAAATTTTGCTAAATATACTGTACTAAACTAGAAGAAAATATTATATCAAAGTATTCTTTATGGAAGCCCAGCATTACTTGTAGTTTCAATCAGGGATCTGGTTTGAGTCAATCAGTCCTTCATTAAATTAAATCAGAAGCTGCTGATGGAATTTCACAAATCCAAACAACAGCTGGAGAAACTGAGGAGAAATCCGGAACTGACCCTGTGGTCTTTTTACATATTATCTACGTATTAACTATGTAAACCATTATATACAGTATATTTATGCTGCTAGTTTCTCCTGTTTCCTGATGGTACCAAGCTGGGAGGGTAAGGGCTTACTCCAAGCCTAGCACAGCACCTTTTAGAACTGCTGCAACAGACTAGCATTAGACCCTTACACTGCTAAAACAGTCTGGTACTGGTTTGTCCTCAAGACATCAAAACTCATCAAAATGTTCACCTTTCTCCCTCCATATCTCCCTCTTTCCATCTCACTCTCGCAGGAATGAATGCAGCAGTAAGGGCTGTGGTCAGGATGGGGATTTACGTTGGAGCCAAAGTCTATTTTGTTCATGAGGTATGAAAGTGTGACTGCGCATTCTGCTGAATGCTTCTTGTGTCATGTACAGCCAAACACCTCTTATAATCCTGTATCCAGCTATGCACTCCTTTCTGAGTACAGGGGGTTCCCAGGTTACGGAGATCTGTTAATACGACAGTGGTGTAACCCGATGTAACACCCTTGTCAGTAACTTATCATAACACAGTTGTACAATCTAGAACATAATAACACAATTAAGTCGCAGAAAAAGGACATAAATAAATGACAAAAATGTATGTAAGAAAATCGTTCAGAAGCCATGATAAAGGCCAAAAAGTCGCCAAAAAATCAACACAAATGGATAACATCCATCCTTCCTCACTCATACTGTGTATTCTGTGTATTCTTCTTCATGCCCCACTAAACTAGTTCCCCCGCGTGAGCGGTGTAACTCAAGAACCCCCTGTATATGTGCAGTGCTGCAATACATATGCAATGTGTACCCAATTGCAACCGCAGGGAGGAGCCAAGCCCAATCATGAAGAGCAACTGCCTCTTTATAATAAAGTGCATATTTTAATTTTATTTTTCAAATTGTAACACTTACCCTTAAATGCCAAATGTGGTTCGTAACCCAAGTAGATTGCTGATATACACTTTGACAACAGACAAATATCACACATAAAAATACAGTTGTTAATGTAGTGCATATATCATTGCTGCTGTTTATACATACCTACTTTTGTGACATACACACATCAAAAATGTTTATAAAACCCAGAGTGTTTTAACATTTAAATAAGCAGTTTCTAACTAAAAGTGTATCAATATTAAGGCTGAGAGTGCTTTTTTATGCAGGGTTATCAGGGCATGGTGGATGGAGGTGACAACATCAAGGAGGCCACATGGGAGAATGTCTCCAGCATGCTGCAACTGGTCAGTGCTATATTTATATTCAAAGTGTAAAACAGGTAAAGGAGCTTTTTGTTGACGCTCTTATCCACTGTGATTTACAATCATTAGTTACAGAGACAGTCCTCCTGGAGCAACTGAGGGTTAACTGTCTTGCTCAAGGACACAATGGTAGTTGATGTGGGGTGTTGAACCTGCAACTTTATGGTCATCAGGTTCACAGGCAAGTGTTTTGCTGACTAGGCTACTACCTCCCTGTACACATATTGTGTGTGTGTGTTTGTGTGTGTGTGTGTGTGTGTGTAATGGTGTACAGGGTGGGACAGTGATCGGCAGTGCCCGCTGCAAGGAGTTCCGGACACGGGCGGGCCGCCTGCGTGCGGCTCGGAACCTGGTGAGACTCGGAATAACAAACCTGTGTGTGATTGGTGGAGACGGCAGTCTGACCGGAGCAAATCTGTTCAGGGAGGAGTGGAGCGGCCTGTTGGAGGAGCTTGTGCGAACAGGTAACTCAGTAGATTAGTCAGTAATAGCATGTTCCACAATGTTATAATGACCATGAAACATAGTGGGCAGCATAAGAAAATACAGAAAATGAGGACATGAGTAACACAGGTGAGTGGCAAGGCTGTGTCTCAAATGACTAATTAAAATACAGACTCCTGCACATAAATAGTGTACAATATGTCCAGCAAATGGACACAATGGACACTATATGGGCACATACTTGAGGTTGCATGATCAACACTGGTCTCAAATATGAAAAGTGGCATTAAGTCACTTGGTTGAGACTCAAGAATCCATATTCAAGAATCCATATTGTGCCCTAGAATTCATCAGGTCTTAAGAGGAATATATCTAAATGACCACTGATTGCCTGACCTGTATTGTGGCTCCATATTCTTCAAGGGATTGGAACAGAAATAGTCTTCATGAAACCTTTGTGAAACAATCATAGTTATTTCTTTGGTTGTGGCTCCTAAACGGTGGTCCTGTGTGGTCCATGCTATGAGAAAACATAGCTTGTGGGAAAACACATCATACCTCTATGTCATCATACCTGAGTAGATGTACGATGATCACACTATTGTACATCTACACACCTTCACAAACCATCGTACATCTACGTTTACGTTTACGGCATTTAGCAGGCGCTCTTATCCAGAGCGACGTACTTCAGTGCTTAAAGTAGTTCACAACTGTTCTTAAACCTGTAAAGCTATACTTAAATCAACAACAGCTATTTAACCAAGTTACTGCTACACACCATAACAAACCCTGTCAAAGAGAAAAAGCAAGTCAGAGATGAATACACAAGTAAGTAAAAACAGTAAAAACAGTTAAAAGGGTAAGTGGTTGAGGGATTTGTAAATATATAGGAAAAGATATATAAGAGATACGTGGGAGGACTGGCTAGTCACCAAGATGCTTCTTAAAGAGGCGGGTCTTCAGACGACACTTAAAGACAGTGAAGGACTCCGCAGATCTGATTGCAAGAGGGAGTTCATTCCATCACTGGGGGGCCAAGACCAAAAAGAGTCTTATTTTTGCTTGTCTTCCTCCTCCTCTTTTGTATATTTTGTTTAGTACACTTCCACAATTTTTTGTTAATTTCTAAATTTTGTAATGAATGTATTACATTTGTGTGTATGTGTGTGAGTTAGTTCTGGATCGCAAACTCATCCTAAATGCCTTGGATGGAGCTCCGTAAATCATCTCCAAAGATTTCTCTTCTGTTTCTCCACTTTACGCCTCTCTGACTGGGCAGCACAGCCTATAAACTTCATAATATGTACATGCTATATGACGAGTAAGTATTTTTAAATCTCTTCTAAAGCACTTCATAAATGCTGGATTAAACCCTTTGATTTGTACAGTCACACCAGTGTGATGATTCCAGGGCAATGTATAGCTACATCAAAATATTTTTCATTAGTGATCTGTATTGAATCAAATTTTAATTTGTTTCCAAAAAGGGGGGAGATTATCCTCCAGATACAAAAACACACATCCCAACCATATACATCACATAGTGGTCTGGATGGCCATGAGTGTGCATATAATGGAGAAAACGGTACTGACAATTTGTATTTATGTGAGTGTGTGTTAGTTCTTGATCACAAATGCCACTCTGTGCTGGGGACTTATAACCCTCTAACCAATGGTTGGGCTTTAAGGCCTTGTGCAGCTGCAAATGTGTGTAATACATATGTTATATATGCATACAGATGGGAGAGACGGGAGACGGAGAGACACAGAGAGAGAGAGAAACACACACACACACAAGAGAAATAAAGAAACAGAGAGAAGCACAATCTAAGATTTAGCAAATTACAATTACAAAAATATTTTACATTAACATTTGTCTTATAGTTTTCGATATAATAATGATAACAATAACTATATAATAACTAACAATAACAATATAAGTGCAATAATAACAATATGAAAATAACAACATAATAATAACAATAGTAAGAAGCTTTTTATTCATATTTTACAAATATAATTATGATATATTCTAAAACTAAAAGTAAAAAATAACCAAGATGAGAAACTTTACACACAATAAATATGCTTTAAATGCCAGACATAGTCATTTTCAAATCGCAACAGGATAAAATTAAATGTTAGATTCTGCTCACTGGTGAATTATTTTTAGAACAGGTCCGCGGGCTACTCATGTGGTCCTTGGGAGCACCCTGGTGCCCGCGGCCACCACGTTGGTAACCCCTGGTCTAGACACACACACACGGACCGTTCGGCCTCCACCACTCCCAGACTGCTCCCTCACTCTGACCCTGGTCGAATATGAACACCCTCTTGGGGGATCTCTGTAGCAGGCTCCCTTCCCTCTCTCTCAGTCTTTCTCTTTCTCGTTATTCCCTCTCTCTGGTCCCGCTCAGATATGAACACCCTCTCGGCCGGAGGATCCCCACAACACTGAGGCTTTTCTGCCTTCCTCCCTCTCTCTCCCCTTTCTCTTTCTATCCCCCTCCCTCTCTCTTTCTATGTCTCTTTATTTCTCTCTCCCCACCTCTCTCTCCCTCTCTCCCCACCTCTCTCTCTCTCTTCTCTCCGTGTCTCTGTCTCTCTGGTCCCGTTCAGATATGAACAGCCTCTCGGGCGGAGGATCTCCACAGCACTGAGGCTCTTCTGCCTTCCTGCCCCCTTTCTCTCTCCCACCCTTCCCTCTATCTCTCTCCCTCTCTCTCTCTCCCTCTCTCTCTGTGTCTCTCTCCCTCCTCTGCTGTGGTGAATGCTGATCTAACATGGCGACCGTGCCCGTGTATTGCATCTGCAGGTTACCGTACGACGTAACCCAGTTCATGATCGAGTGCGACGCTTGTAAAGACTGGTTCCACGGCAGGTAAAGACCTCTGGCCTTTTTTATTAAATCCCCGCCACTTTAATGTCCTCCTCCCCCTTGTCTGTGTGTGTTTTCGCCCTCCCTTGTTTGTGTTTTTGTGTGTGTGTTATTTTTCTTCCTCCGAGGCCTTCTTCCCATAAACAGCTCGTGTTTTTGTTTACATCTCTACTCTCATTCTGCCCTCGCTGCACCAGATACCCCATTTAAACCCTATTTTGGAGCTTTTTTTACCCCCTGCCCTCCGTTGAGCCTGTGTGTATGTATGTGTGTGTGTGTGTGTGTGTGTGTGCTAAAGGCTGTGCTAACGGCTGTGGGTGGCTTTGCAACAATGTTGCAGAAAAAGAAAACAAACCTCTTTAATGCACATTTCTGCCACACCGGGACCTTCTTGAGCGTCGGCGGTGCCTTAGAAAGCACCTGGCACCACTTCAGAAGTATTTTGGACCCTTTTTGAGATCCGTTTGGACCATAAAAGACAGCTCCGAGGAATAATAGCCTGCCTGTGCCAGACAGGGCAGATTTTTTTCTTCAACAACACAGCCATACATATGCTCATATGCCTCCTTCATCGTCCATGACTGATAAGATTGATCAGATCTAGACTCTATAAGCTCATTAATCAGTGCTTCTGTGTCCCCGGTCTCCTCTTCCACACACTGACAGCAAGACCAGACCTCGGTTTGCAAGAGTCCTTCTCTAGCTTGCTGTTTTTCTTTATCCAATTTCTCCAAGTGCACGTTTTCTGCACAGTGAACAAAAGGGCTTGCACACTGGTGTAAAAAAAGCTTTACACGTGAAAAGCAGAAGTGTTAATAGAGAGCTTGCAGTAGTCTTGCAGTTCATTGACTGAGACGTTTTACGCGCCTACCGTTTTAACCCTTTCGGTGCCGTGCTGCTAAACACAGCAGCTTTTACTCTGTAGGCTTTAAAACTTTAGACTCCTGCTCGTTTTTTCTGAAATTAAGAGTATTAATAGATATGTTGCCCTCTTTTTTCACAGACTGCTGTTCTGTTGCTGTCTGAGTGTAAAGTGTCCATTTGTCATATGTGAACACAAAACAGTTCAGCATGTAGTCGGAAATTGTTCCCTGCATTTAACCCATACACAAGTACCTTGCTCAAGAGTACCTCAGTGGTAACACTGACTGTCCTGGAGTTTGCACCCCTGACCTTCCGATTGCAGGGGCAACTCCCTAACCACTAGGTGTGAAGTGTAACAAGTCCATTTGTCATATATAAAAAAAACAGCACAGCACTCAGTGTGAAACTGTTCTCTGCATTTAACCCACTCACCAAGCGAAGTAGGGGGCAGCCAGGAACACAATGCCCGGGGGGCAGTGTGTGGAGACGGTACCTTGCTCAAGGATATCTCAGTGGTGGGATTCGTACCCACAACCTTCCGATCACAGGGGCAACACCCTAACCCATTCACCAGGTGAAGCAGCAGTCAGCCAGTAACACAGAGCAGTGTGTAGGAATGGTACATTGCTCAAGCATACCTCAGTGGTGCCTATAGCAGTCATGGGATTCAAACCTACAACCTTCCAATTACAGGGACAACTCCCTAACCACCAGGCCACCACTGATTGCATTCACAAGAGCATTAGTGAGGTCAGGTACTGATGTTGGATGGTTAGCTCTGGAACACAAACACCACTCTAACTCGTACTGTATTTGATGGAGCCCCAGATAACAATGTTTCACTCCTCCACAGCCCAGTGCTGGTGTTTGGGGCTTCATACCCCTCTGACCAGTGCTTTGGACATTGAGACTGTAGGCTCATGCGCGGCTGCCCCAAAGCATCTTTTAATCTACCGGCATATGTGAATGAAGAATTAACTTTTCTTGCTCCGCTTCTTTCTATGCCTGGGCGTCACAACCTATAAATATTACAGTATTTCTATGCTATATCACTCCATTATATTTTGAAGTCTCTTCTAAAGGAATTCATAAATGCTGGATGTAACCCTACAGTCACACCAGGGTGATGAACCCAGTGCTTCAGAACATTCATATTCATTATATTCATCTGTTGAAACAGCTTTATAATTGTTTTGCAAAATTGGGAAGATCCAACCCTCCAGATACAAAAACACACCTCACCTATATACGTCACACACACTCTCCCAGGAGGGGGGTCTGGATGGGGCGGGCGGGCGAGTGCGCTTGACATATGCACACGAGTTTTTTCCTGTTTGTGTGTGAGAGAGAGCTGGAGAAGCCAAGACGAGTCTCATGCCATCATAAACAAATGATGATAGAATTTGTAGTCAAGACTTGCGATAGTCATTAACTACAAGCCTGGATACACAGAGAATATGATATATGTCATTGTGCCCTACCTCTGTCTGACTCTCGGCAGTGATCTCCAGAGCATCCCATTCAGTTGCTTTTCTGTAGATGAACTGTGTGTACAGAGCTGAACACCTGTGTCAGAAGTGGAACTATAAAGTGCAGCATAATGGAATCATAATAAGTTAATTACAAGGGATGTCTGACTTCTTTTGAGTATAAGTGTATCTTTTGACAGTGTTGTGATGGTAGAAGTGCCCCAAACGTGATGTATATGGTCTTGTTGTTTCTCCAGTTAGCTGCTTCTCAGAGAGGTTTGTTAATGCCTAATGCTGTACTGAAGGTTTTTCGCCCACGGGTTGGTTCTGATCGTACGTATTGCAGCTGCGTGCACACAGGAGACCACTGACCGTGGTGTTATTTCTGGACTTGAAGTGGCCTGTGGGGATGAACGTGTGATAACATGCACAGCTCGTGTGTAGATGACGTGTTATTATTACACCTGAATGTGCCTGGTGTTATTCAGTTTTGAGGCTCTGGCTGGTCGCTGGATGAGTAAGAGGCTTTGTCATTGCTTTTCGCTGCTGTACACTGGTTCTGTGCAGCTCCTATTGCTGCTGTTAAATTATTTTCATCTTGATTTATTTGCTGGGATTGAAAATGAACCACAGAGTTAAAGGTTTCTTAATAATTAGTCATATTACTATAAGATACCTGAGCTGGGAAGTAATCTAAATCGTCAGTGGAGTTGATTTTTCTTTTGTAAAGATTGAAATTTCTGTTTAGAGAGATTATATTTAAACATATTCATAACTGTAGATTCAGAATGACACTCCGGGTCTTTTTCAGTCTAGTGTACTAGATGGTATCTCTTTCATTTCAACGACCAGTAGACACACACACACTTATATATTTATATATATATGTATATGAATATAAGAGCAGTAATCGGGTTTCAGTCCGAAGGTCGTCCTGCTGCAGGGTAAAACAGGTTCAACCTCAGCGCCCCACATGGTCCTGTTTGTTGTTGTTGTTGCTTGTGTGTGTGTGAGTGTGTGGGTGTGTGTGTGTGCTCTTCTCCGCTAAGGTGGTAATGAATGACATCATCGCGCGCGCTCTCTCTCTCTCTCTTTCTCTCTGTCTGCAGGGCACAGAGCCAGTCTGGGGCAGCATCACAGACTGTCTGAGATTTATCGCAGTATTAACAGTAAATACTCCTCAGCACAGCAGATTTGAATATACTGTGTGCTGCTTTGTAAATTTACCCCCAACTGTTTTAGTTCATGTTGAGCTTTTCCTTAGGAAGAGCCCATAACACCTAAAATGCATGACAGTTCCTCACTCTTACATTTGCTTCATAGTAGTTACTGTGTAATAAGTCAGTGCTTTTTAAAATTATGGCTAGGAATGTCTGTGCAATCTGTGCAGGGCACTGCATTTTTGAGCATCCCTTAAAAAATAGAAAATGAAAACCAGGGTTTTTTACAAGTCCACATGATGTTTGTACATGTTTCAAGCATGTGTTTCATGTTACAAACATGTATTTGGGTAAAACTAAACTTGATCTATCCTGAACAGCTCAGCAGAGAGTCGAACAAACTAACAGATTGATCTGTATACAGAGTTTGGCTTTACCAAAGGATCCACTGTAAAACTATAGCATACACAGCAAAGATAGTGACACTTGAAGGTCTGTTAGAAGCTTCCGGTGCGTCAGATGTCTATGTTTAAGCAGAGCCCTTTATGAGAAGTCAGTCTAACTGCTAGCTTGGCACCAACAAAGCATTAACAATCTCATAGGAGCATAAATTTGTGTTATTGTAGTGATGCTACTCAGGGTATGCCAGAATGTCTGTATAATGAGCGAAGTTCACACAAAGACTTTCTCAAAGGTACATTACAGATTTCTCAAAATGACATAAAAATGACAAAAAGCATTTAAGAAATAATGGCGTTACATGGAGATTAAATATTCCTATTGGTCTCTAAAACCTAATGGACATTTTATATTTTTCCACATGTTTTATTTATATACAAAGTATTTCAAAGTATGAAGGTAGGATAATATTGGTCACTGATATATTAATTGCCAATAAATGGAAAAAATAATTATTATCCTTATGATTGAAATTTGGGCTGATATTACAAATGAAATATCGAGATATTTTTGATGCCTTATATCATCATTAGAGAATGATTAGCTTGAGCATTGTTGTATTTATTAACATACAGTTACTGACATAACATAACATACTAACATAACAGTTATCAACATAACATATAGGGGCAGCTGGTGGCCTAGTGGTTAGGGTATTCGCCCTGTGATCAGAAAGTCCAGGTTCTCAAAACTACTAGGCACCTCTGAGGTACCCTGAGCAAGGTACCGTCCCCACGCACTGCTCCCCAGGCGCTGTGTTCGTAGCTGCCC
>JBBPDB010000134.1:11931687-11951890 GCA_037974465.1 Brachypetersius altus
TGATGAATTTCACCTTGATATTTCAGTGACTTGTCCGGTTCACGCACGTTTTAAACCTGTCTCGGTCTCTCGTTCGGCGGGGAGAGAATCTCGCGCGCGTTAACGCCATTAACGCCAAGATTACAAACGCCAATATATATATGTATAGAGGTAGATATTTAGATAGATGGCTTGGGATGTAATTGTCCATAATGACCAATATTGTGGAAAGTTTTCTTTTCATTTAATAAATGAAAACATTTTTTTTATTTTTTTAAATTGAAGTAATATAAGGATAAGTTACAAATATGTATATACAATTTAAATATATTTGTAAGCAGGATAAAAAATATAAATGCCATGAATATTTTTGTATGCCTACCCAGAATGGATAGTATTGTGGAGAGTCCGCAGATCGTGAGGAGGCTATCGTGGGTGGAGAATTACTGGCCAGATGACGCTCTGCTGGGGAAGCCCAAAGTAACCAAATACTGTCTGATCTGTGTGAAGGACAGCTACACTGACTTCCACATCGAGTGTGGCGGTGCATCCGTCTGGTACCATGTCCTAAAGGTGAATTTCTGAAAGAACTTTTAAACTGCTTTTGCTCAAATTATAGTTTTTGACATAGACATATAACTGTGGTGAAAACCCTTGCTTAATTTAGAAATGTTTTTTTTTATACATTTTTGTCCTCACTTTTACATTTGTTGCTCAGTTTGGTTTTGGCTAATGCCCTACACTGTCATGGTTCCCCGTCACATGAAACATTTTTTGAACACAATGACATTGGACACTGGATTCTCAGCCCACTGTTTAGCTCTTTGTGTTAATGTTTGCTTTAAAGTGTTTCTATCCACTTGTAAGTTTTTTTTTTCCAAGTTTAAGCTTGTTTGGCATTCAGTTATGATATGGTTTACTTTCCGTGTTGTAATTTTACAGTAAGCCCTTCAGTGAAATGTTGAATCTCCTTAGACTGTAGCTATTTGCTAAATTGATCAGACCAGACATTTGCGAGTGTCCCAGTTATTTTTCTATATTTTAAAACACAGACAACAGTTTTTTACAAGACACAAGTACATGTGCGTTGGTTGTCATGTGTAGTCTTTGTGGTGTCCTTAAGTGCAATATTTGATTGGAAATGGTGATGGTGAGCTGACTGGAAGGCAATCAACAGTCACGGCAGGAGCTAGACGTCAGCTTAGTGTGTTACAGTGAAGGTATAGTTAGTAGGTTTGAGAATACCGAAACAACTCAATACAGTCTGAAGCATGTATCATAGGCTGTCCCTTTAAAAGAGATGCATTATGTTTTCTTCTGCCCAAACTTCAACCACATTCACATGCGAACCAAAGCAGACGGTCTCTGCCACTCTGTTATGTCTGTGTTAAGGAGTCGTTCCCACAGCATACACTTTTGGTCACTTTCAGCCCTGCTGACCCCCACTTGTTTTGCTGTGAGGTTTAAAACACTTTCTCTGTCAGAATGAGAAAATTACTAAGCTGTTTCTTTAGTTTGACTTTTAGCCATGACTCATTAAGTGATTTAAAGATTCCTGTGCAAGATATTTTTATAGAAACGTGAACGAAAAGCCTGTCACTAATTTCTTCCACGGATTTGATGCAGTAATGTGCAGTCGAACTGGCCACTGTAAACGTTCTGCTTTCCTTTAACACCTATTGCAGCTACAGAAACACTCAATTTTGCCAGTCAGTGGGTTGAAGGAAATTATTTGGGAAATAAATGGTCAGAATTAAGAAACAGCCAGTAAAAAAAAAAGTGTCAGACTGCATTTTTGACAGAACACATAGCAGACGTGTAAGATGCCTTGTATAACCTCCGGTTACAGTGGAGGTAACTCCCAAACTGAAGGAAAACATGGAAAGGAAACACCATCATGAAGTATTTTAATAGAGCGCCGGGCCACCACAGGGCTTTGGCAGAATTTCTGTGGTGCTCTACTGGAGGGATGAAATACTAAATTCCACCATTCTCTGTTTTCCTTTTGGTGAAGTAAACGTCTGTTCTGAGTGGCCACTCCAAAATCTCCCATAACAGGTCATTTAGGTTGAGATTTGGTAAAGCTTATACAACACCCGCACCCCAGCTGACAATGAGCAAACTACATGCCTACACAGACTGCACTCAGTTTTTATAGAGTGCAGTATATACAGTGGCAGAAACCACTTAGGTGAGCCTATTTGAGACAGAGAAACAAGTCGTTACAAGTCCTAAATTTCACTTCAGCACAATTAATCCTATTTCAATTCTAAAGACAAAACATAATGCTAACAACAATAATCATGTTCAATAATATAATAAACCTTAGCCTTGTTGCTTAAGTGCAATATCCTATCTTGGCTGTGTCTTGGCTGAGCAATTACATTTGGTGTAAGTGGGAAAGTTGTTACATTTTTCATTATGGCATTAACTCCTGTGAAGAAATACCTTTGCCCAGGATACTTAGCACCTCTTATGCTAAAGTGTTTCTTTGGCTTTGGATGCCCATGTATTAAACGGTAGAGCTTTGGCCTGAATCATAGTGCAGCACCTCTTTCTCCAGAATACTGTAGGTCTATCAGTACAAGTCTTGCCACAGTGTAAGTAACCTGTATTGTATTATTTGTATATTTTTAGGGGGAGAAGATTTTTTTCCTGATTAAACCCACCTCGGCCAACCTGTCTCTGTTTGAGCGCTGGAGATCCTCCTCCAATCACTCTGAAATGTTCTTCGCTGACCAAGTTGACAAATGCTATAAGTGCACGCTAAAGCAGGGCCAAACACTCTTCATCCCATCAGGTAAGGAGTCTTGGGTGTATGCTTATAATTCTGAGTTTTTGTATCACACAGGACCAACATTACAATGAATTAGAGAGACATGAGGCAGAGTAAAGGTTATTGGGCTTCAGATTTCTCTGACTTTTTCAAGAAGCCCTCATTATGGTGCTTTCTATCCAGTCCATTTCAACTCTGGGACTGGGATAGAATGTATGATTTATAATTTAAAGATGCATTCATTCTTGGGCTGCTTTGAATAGTTTAGTTTATTCCAAGATTTTGGTAACTGCATATTTTCTTTATGTTTCATTTTGTAATGTTGATGTAGTCCTTATTTTAAAAACATTTGATCTTCATATAAAAACCGCTGCATTCCTAAGATGCTGATGTGCTCTGGTATTTGCAGGTTGGATTAATGCAGTGCTGACGCCAGTGGACTGCCTGGCTTTCTCTGGCCACTTTGTCCACAACCTGAGCGTGGAGATGCAGATGAGGTCAGTGTGTTTTCAGCGAATAAAAAAAATTGACACACTGGTCTGAAGGTGACAAATCAGCTGCAGTGTTGATCTTTTATCTTATAAATGATAATAATAATATTCGGTGTGTGCATCTTGTTTGGCAATAACATATTCAAGTTAACATGTTGCTAAAATTACTCTTAAAAATATATATTTATGTTTGATAATTATAAATATTTTTCTTTACTGTAACTGAAAATATATCCAGTATTAATAGTCAGTTACACACATGTCATATGTTGCTATAGATGCCACAATTGTTTCCTCTTAGCATATCGTCTGGCTTGGAAAAAAGGCAAGGCTTCCAAATACTAAATAAAGAGCATATCCGTGAGTTTGATATTGTTTGTGCCAATGCTATTTTATTGATTTATTTTTTAGAAACATTCATGTTATAAATGTAAAGAGCTTCAGTGTTAAGGGTCTTGCTGCTACATCAGCCGTTACATATACCACTAAAAATGTTTTTCTAAATTGTTCTAATCGAGTTCAATTGTGGTGAAATGTCATGGTGCTCTGAATCATTTCATAAAAGATCATAACAACGGTCCGAGATGTACTCCTGTATTCAGCAGTATCACATATTGTAGATAATCCCTTGGCTAGGGTGCGCACTATGTCATGCTGGAAAACATTTCTCTAGATTTTCTGGGTCTTACTGCTTCTTTATGCAACTTGCAATGGGATACAGACTAATGACTGATTTTATCGCCGAAGCATTCAGGCATCAAACCTCATTCTATTCTCAGCCGCTGCCCGTGTAACGCTGGAATAAAGAAGTCAAAGTCAAGGGCATCTGCTCTGGCAGGCTCAAGTGCTTCTCACATCTGTGTGCTGGTGGCTTTCTTTCTGAGAACACTTTTCATTAATCCACATTGTGAAGGCCCATTTGCTTCTCTCCACTCAGGGCATATGAAGTGGAAAAAAGGCTGAAAGTCGCCAGCCTCACTCCGTTCCCCAACTTTGAGACGGCCTGCTGGTACACGGGAAGGCACTACCTGGAGAGATTTAAAAGTGAGTATCTCGCTCACTCGCATTAACAACAAGATCTGGCCAACAGTTTTAGTTTAAAGTAATATTTTGGCAAAAATCTGACATATTCAGTAGTTGAACAGTTTCGATACATTTTGGCTTCCAATTTTGCTTCTTTGGTTTTCTGCTGGAGCTACATGTCTAAGGCAGCTTATCATGGTGGTCACTTTCTGTTGACAGATTTTGTAAATAAGAACTGATGAGCTGTGCACCTATATGGTAGGTGTATTTGATAAAATGGACAGTGAGTGTAGATACAAGGAATGAATAACAACCGGGCATCTCAGTGGTGAAAAATTTGTCCTTAGTGCCAGTTATAGGACTTTGTTTGGAATGCCTAGTGTCAAAGCCTCTCAGGTCCCATTGTGATAGCAGATAATAAACACATCTTTTTATATATTTATGTATAATTATGCATTTAGTATGCATACTTAAGCTGTGCCCTTCAGAACAGCATTTGAGTAATTATAATACTTCCTAAACATTCCTGAAAAGAACAACCATTCTCTAACTTTGAAGCTGAATCAAAGCTATACAAATTCATCATATTCAGCTAAAGGCTGCACACTAAAAGAACTCATTCTAGCTATGGCTTCAACCCTGCATGTAGAACTATATATCACTGTGATAACAATAAACAAAGTAAATTGCTCTAGTTTTGATATTCGCAGTGGAGCTAAGGATGTTCTCAGTCACTATTTTTGCCACAAGATAGCTGAGACAAACCTGAGCTTGGGGAGGCTAATAGGTTTCATTCTGATAGATTGTGAGATGTTGTCTTAATAAATCTATACTGATAAACTAGGGCTGGGCGATTAATCGAAAAATAATCGAAATCGACATTCAGAACCTATAATCGATCAAATTTTTTCAGGTCGATTATTTTGATTACTTTCCCTTTAAAAACACTACTGCGTGTGGAGTCACGTGACCCCGCTCAGTTATGTTATGTTATTCTGCCGACATGTGAAGCATGGAGAGCTTAAACACTGAGACAACTGAGCAACTTGTCAGTGAACTATGAGGGCAAAAAAAAAAAAAAATAAATAAAATAATCGTTCATTAATCGTAAACGAGTTAAAATGTTCAGTTAATCGAGATTTTGTTTTTAGGCCAAATCGCCCAGCCCTATGATAAACTTTATATCAAATACAGGAATGCCTCGCTGAACCATGTGTCTTGAAAGAGGTGGCCAATAGGTGTTACGTCACTTGTGGTGGAATTTAAGCAAGGGACGAACATGAACCTGGTTTTGCATTTAGTAAAACAACTGGTGTTCTGGTGGTTGGGGAGTTGCCCCTGCAGTTGGAATGTTGGGGGTTTGAATCCCAGGATTGCCAGTGGCACCACTAGGTATCTTTGACATACTACTCCCTGGGCCCCATTGTTGACTGCCTGCTGCTTCACCCAGGGGAATGGGTGAAATGCAGAGGACATAAGTAATTTCCTCTGGGATCAATATAGTATATAAAAGTCAAAATAAATGTCATGTCCACATTGTTGCTGTGTGCCACCATTATATCATGCCTCCCGAATCTTAGGGCCTCCTGCTTTTGCCTGTTCCTGGCAGAGGCCTGCTGAGCAGATGGGTAGAGTTCGTTCTGCAGGAATATTATTGCAGTCATTAGATCGGTGCATCGCAGAGTTCACAGATGATTAGCTTCAAAAGGCAGAATCACTTGCTCCATTACAGCTCAGTGTTTAAACTCCCCTCAGCTGGCCCTGTGCGCTCTGTTTATGTTTCCACCATTTCTTTTTCTCCCCCACTCACGTTCCCTTAATTTGGCCAGATTGTGTGTAGTACGCACACACACACCAGGCGGCTGAGGACCACACTTGTTCTCTAGGCACTTTGGGGGGGTCGTTTTCAGGGTCATCTTCTTGAGATTCGTGTGTGACTTCAGGTTAAGGGGGGCGTGGGGGGTTGGCTTTTTTCCCAGAAGCTTCTATTGGCCTCCTGCCAGACTTGGCCCACCTCTCTCCATCCACCGTTTCAGCTTTCTCGTTGGGTTCATGTTATTAATTTAAATGCAGTGCGCAGTGTATTTCCTGTAGTGGCCATGTTTCCAGTCCAATGTAATCAGTGTTGAAGCATGTTTTAGGAAAAGCCGTGTGACTGTTTGAGGCCCCAGTGGATCTCAGTAATCAGTTTGATGTATGAATGGCCATTGTTATTGAGTAGAAATGGCTATGGTTGCCAGCGCGGTCCATTTTCATTTCTGATATAAAGCCCCCCACCCTCCTATTCAGCAGAGTGTCATGCTCTCAATGTTTCTGACAGAGGGGCCACAGTGCCAGGCATCGGTGCTAACAGGTTGGAAACGCTTTGCGGAGGAAAAGAAATGATCCATATTTCAGGTTTTCTTTTTCATAGCAGCTTTTTTAAAAAAGCAGCTTGAGTTTTAAACTCTTACTAGCAACTTTATCAGAAACTTCTTGTACAGTTAGAGACTGCAGCCCTTCTGTTGACCCACAATTTGTCTTTCAGCTCTTCATCAGTGGTCAGTTTCTGACCACAGACAGTAACATTAATGGGTGTTAAATTCCATGAAAGCCACACAAACTCCTAGACTGCTACCATTTCAGTTTCACTGCTGTACTGAGACTAGTCTACCACCCAAAGAATATCTGGTAAACATTCCCCTCTTTTCCGCTGATGGCAGGGTAGAGGGCAGCTGATAAATTGTGCAGCAAAAGGTGGACTACAATAGAGCTAACAAACAAAACGGTCCTGAAAACAGGATCATAATTAAATGTATGTCGATAACAGCAAAACGTTTTAGACATTTTCACTCAATATGGATAGATTTAACTGAAGAAATAAACACAACACCCAGTCAGTTTGCAGTTTTTGCCTTGTAATCCATTTTATTGTGCAAAGGTTGTCAGATTTATGAAATATGCTGTAATAACAAATGCTGTAATAACAAATGCTGTAATAAATCAGCATATTTTAAAAGGTTAATAAAGTCTGTCTTTAAACTTGAAGGAAAGAATGACTTGACATGTATAGTGTGAACAAGGATTTATTTCCCGTGTTGTATTATTTTATAATTTTATGCATCCTTTAATATTGTGTAATGTGTAGTAGTGGTGTGAAGTGTATCTGTTTATAAGTGTAAGTTTATAAAATGCTGTATTGCTATTTTTGTTGAACCACCACCTTTTTTTCATTTCCTTCTTGATAGCCTCAGTGCTGAGATGTGCTCATTTAAAAACTTGTTAGAAAAGCAAAATGTTAAAGTGTGTATTGTGTGTGCTGTAAAGAGGTTAAAATATTCAGTGCACTAATGTTGGATGGCAGTGCTAAAGCATAACTCCACATTTTTGGATATTTTGCAGGTTTACATAAGGCAAATAAACAACCAGCCCCTTACCTGGTACATGGTGCCAAAATTATCAATGGAGCCTTCAGATCGTGGACTAAGAAACAGGTATGTTTGCGCTAAAATTATATCGGTTCTTTGTGTTCTTTGAGTCGATCTGGTGTGTGTCTTAACTGAAAATGTGTCTGGACTGGTTCGTTAATCAAAATTTCTTCTGAGCTAAGGCCCTTCTAGAGCATGAAGATGAACTTCCTGAAAATATGAAGCCAACACAGCTCATTAAAGACCTTGCCAAAGAGATTCGGATTGCTGAGGTGAGAGGTTTCATTTGACTTTTCCTATCCACACTAACGTACAGCTTCTTAGACATGTTGCAAGTGTATAGTATTTCCCAAGGAACACTTTCCTTTTTTTTCTGTTCACTGATTGCACAATTTGCCGCAGTGACTGTGTTAAATGCACAGGTTGCTATTCTTTTATGAACTATTGCAGTGTGAGCTGTGTAGAAAAATAAGAAACGCATCCATATGTGTTGTGAGTGCAGCAGTGTTTATAGAGCAGCTTTTCTATGTGCTTTAGTCCAGCAGCTTCACTCCTGATTCAGTTTACTGATGGGATCAAACAGAGCTCACACACTCTGCTCTTAACATAATTATTTTTGTCGTTTAACATTTCCGTGGTATTATAAATAGTATTTTTTTTTTCTCCAGTTATGTTTTGTTTGTAATTTAGAGGAAGTGTTCACATGTTTTCTCTTCGTCTGAAACTGATTGGTTAGGTTAATGTTTAAACTTTACTTCTTTATTTAGCGCCAGACCTATAAAGCTAATATATCTGACTAATAATGGAAGGTACATACAACAAAAATACCACCAAATTCAGGCAGTTATTGATGCTCATAGCTCAAAAAACAACTGCAGGACACCAAGCATGTCTTGGCTGATTGACTACATCAAATAACTGTAAGGTGAAAGGTTTTTTTTGTACTTCAGAACGCAACTAAAGCCATAAAGAGTGAACCCAGCAACTCTAAGCCCCCGGCGGAGGAGCCACCGTCGGCGCCTCCAGAGCCAGAAGAACCCGTGTCCCCCACACTACTGTCCACTCCGCCACAAGACAAAACCGCCAGGAAAAAAGCTCCAAAACCACCCAAAATGCCCAAGGCGCCCAAGCCCCCGAAGGTGCCCAAAGTGAAAGAGGGTGGGAAGAAGAAAGCTAAGAAGCTGAAAGAAGGAGGATTACCAGAGAAAAAGCCTTCAAGCTTGGCGGCTTTGGAATCCCATGCAAAGGACATTTTGGCCAAGATGGATCAGCCTAAAAAAATGAAGGTTAGTGGATTTGGAACCACTCTGTTTTGATCATGCTCTCGCAAGATTATTTGACAGATGCTTATCACCAAGTCTAAATGGTTGACAAAAATTCTGCTTGTGATCTTACACAACCCAGTACCAGCATACACTGATTACCAAACCACAGTAATCTTTTTGCTCCAAGGTGCAGGAACTACTTCCTTTCTGTCTTTTCTGCCAATATTGAGAATATGTTGTCAGATGGCAGATATTGTTGCTGTAATAAGAACACCTTGTAATTTTTTCATTTTTTATTATTCAGCATCATTTTATGAACCACTACATGTATGGTGTTACAGCTTTTCTGAAGATCTGTCACCTTAAAGCAATATTCCCCCTCTGCAGTAATGATATTTTGTTCATTCTGAATTTTGTGTACAAAAACTCCATTCTTCAGGCTCCAAAGACCGTTATGAGCTTCATGGAGAAAGAGACGAATAAACAGAATGACGTTGAGAAGTTTGAGATACGAGAACACAACAAAAACAAAACAGAAGCGAAATGGAAATACAAGGTAAGCCTGTGAAGAGAATGCAACTGATCCTGTTGTTCCCCGCACAGCAAACATGGTGATGATCCTTTAATGTAGGAATCAAGCCAGCATCAGGTTTGAAAGCCCATGCAAATGATATTAAGCTGCTTGACAACTTCAGAGGTTGCAGTGAGGAGGGTGGCACGAAGGGGTACAGGGATAGTCCAAAAGTGATTTACACGTCTCAGATCAAAGCAATCAGCAGAAATAACTCACCGTCTCAGTCATTCTTTCTGTTCGGAGCTCATCAAAGGAAGCATGAGCAGAGCCCTTCACCCAGGCTCAGAGTTTACCTAATGCTCCCCTACGCTATGTCATATCCCCGGCACGCTCACTAAGTATTTACATATGCCTCTGTTTCTGCCGCAAAAATAAGCATGTTGTGTGTCGTTATTGTTGGACGATACGGGAGGCTTTTGTCGAAAAAAGGCTTAATTCTAGTGAACGGAAGACATTAGGGGGCTTTGGTTTCATGGAAAAGTCAATGCCAAGCCACCCTGTTGCGTTTGTAGTTGCTCCAAGCAGCCTGGTCCAAGCTGCTCCCCAAGCACTTACAGATGGGCGGAGTGTTTTGGCCAAAATGTTCTCCAAGGTCATCATCTCCCATGTCTTCAGTCTTTCTTTTTTTCATCACTGTCAACTACTGGTGGGCAATATGTAATTGCTGTTGTGTTATACCACAGTGCCAATTTCTAAGCATGTCCTGGGTGATTTGCACCAAAGTCTGGACGGGCACTTCTACATTTTGAAACAGGTTTAACATGCTTTCCTCACTGCACACCATTTCTCACAAGTTTACGTTAATATATTCTCTAAAGAAAAGGTACTAAAGTATTAAATATGCTTTGAATATAGTTCACCTTTAAAACTACACAACTTTTAATACCACATTTACTTTTGTGTCCATATATATATAGACTTTGTGGTGTGTCTTTTTCATACACATTTCATAATGATAATAATAATAAAAATTTCATTATAAAGTCTCAGAATGCGTCACTGTAGAAGAAGACAACCTGGCTGGAGTTCAGAGGCAGAAAAACAGCTGCTACATTTTGTTGAATGTAATGCCCACCCAAAGCAATCCTCATAAGCCAACTGCTTAAATCTTTCCTTGTTTCTTGCTTCCTCTTGCAGAACAGCAAGCCAGATTCATTACTGAAAATGGAAGAGGAGCACAAGTTTGAAAAGACGCCGCTGGGACACAAAGACAATAAATTTTCATTTTCAATGTCAAACAAGAAGTTGCTAGGGTATGTGTGTCACTAATCTAATGGGCTTTCTCTATTCCGTTTATAAATTATCTGAGGGTACACCTGGTAAAAGATTGTGTTTCTACTGTTCAATGATGGTCTATTATTATTTATTTATTTTCACAATATATTTATTGTGTTACAAAGGACCTTTCTGAGTAAGAATATGCAAATCAATTAAAAACATGAATGTTCTAAACTCTGTTCTGAATGTATTGTAGTACAGCCAACAATAAAGGCAGCATGCAGCTTCTTTTATATGGTGACAGAAAACACAGTAGCACAGAGGAAGCTACAATTGCACACAACTATTCTGGGGACTGGTTTAATTACTTTAACCCGAAGACATAGTGTCAAAGTATTACTGATGAAATGTTGGGTTTGATGGAGTTGTATGAATAGCTCAGCATTTGTTTATTGTATGTACAGTACGCGTCATATGTGGGGTGTGGTATCAATAATTCTGGACTTAAAAGAACACAAACCTTATGCACTGGATGATGACACACTTATGAATGAAACCAATGTGAAGCTGGTGACTCATTGACATCTGTTATAATTGGGTTTTGCGTAAGCTTGTTTTTTTTATGATTAGTAGATGAAGAGCAAAACTGATCCAAAAAAGCTATTAAAGAAGAAACAGGGGAAAAGGGTATTTAGGTGTGCGTATGATTGATAACATAATGGTGTAAATAGCTGGTTCTCACCTTCTTTTTTACAAACCTATTAATCAGCTACACTGCACACAGAGATTGAGCAGAAAAGGTCCAGGTACGCACTGCACCATGTTCTGAGCATAGCCTTGATTCCTCAGCAGATATCTTTCTGGTTATGTAGCTTACTTGGGCGTATTATCAGCTGTGAAATATTGGTAGCCTTCACATTCCCAGACTGGTGTTGTCATATGGCTAACCCCGAACTGGGTGCAAAATCTATAATAAATTGTGAATTTATCAAAAATGTGGCATTACACGGCTGTATTTTAGGCACAAAATGATGTTGGCAGATGTTGACTCTCATGTTTAACCTTTCATCGTTTTATGATTGTTTTTGATTGCCCAATCCATCATAGCTCTCGCTGTTTCCTCAGGGCAAAGACGCTGAAGACACAGACCAACTCCAGCGTGTTCAGCTCCTTACAGAATGTAAAAGAGGACAAACCCAAACCCGTACGAGACGAGTATGAGTATGTTTCGGACGAGGGGGAGTTGAAAATTGATGAATTTCCAATCAGGAGGAAAAAGACTCCAGTTAAAAGGGACTTTTCCTGTAAGTAATGTTATATACAATATTTCATTTTTTATGTGGAAATAATTTTCAGTACATGAAAAATTTTTGAAATCTTGTTAATTTCAGTATGTCAGCTGTGGAGAAATAATGTTAAAGTATGGCGATAAAAGGCATTCATACTGAAAATTTGCTCATTTTGGTTACTTTGGACATCAAAAACACAATCTAACTGCATGTGGATCAAATATCAATAATGTATTGATATATAATTCAGTATTAATGGAATGACACTATAATAACTGTTATTTGATGTCTTGTTATTGAATAAAAATATTTTTTTTTCAGTTTTATCAAACATCAGAGAGCCCATCCAGCCAACGAAAAAGCCAAAAATGCAGCCTGCAGTAATTAAGGTGAGCATGAAGGTCCTTCTCACTTACACAACTTCAAACCAAGGACTGTTTCTTTATTTAAAGAATGATTCCAAGATGCAGATTAATTATGAACGATAAAGAACTGAGACTCTTCATGGTCCACTGTTTCATGAAGTCACTAATAAATTCCCTCTGGGTGCATTTAAAAAATACTTAAGTAGTGATCACATGTGTCCTAGTGCTGGGCTGGTGTAATTCCACTTAATGTTCCAACTTAAACTAACACAGAGAGCGAATCAAAGGGAGAAAGCCACAGGGCTGAGCCGAGCACCACCACAGGACTGATGAAGGAAATAGTTGTGGTGTGAAGTGGCCGGGAATGAGGAAGTTAATCACAACACACACAAAGGCACGCACAGCACAGGGCTGCAGGGGGGCCAATAGTGGACTTTCCTGTCGCAGGACTTTATTTAAGGCAAACTCATAAATTCACACATCAGCTCATTTAACTTTTACTGTTGGAAACAACAGCTTGTGAGAGAATTACCATTTTTAATAAGAATGAATTTCTGCAGAATGTCTCTGCTGCATTAAATGAGCAACGAGTTAAAAGTGAACCTAAAATTTAGAAGTTAACAAGACAACACGACTTTAAACTGTTCTTGACACATCAATAGAAGTGCAGACTTAAGCCCAGCTGCCCACCTGCTGTTATGTTGCTGTGACAAAAATCCACAGATTTAGCCTGTTTTTGTTCAAATTCAGTTTCTGATTGGCTTTACAAAATATTTTGACACCTTTGGCAAACTAAGAAAAGCAACTGAGAAGCAAACTAAGGAATGCAACAGCAAAAAGCTGCAGGTCCTTTTATTGTCCATTGTACCAAAATCCACAAGCTTTATGAGGCCACAGAGAGAACCGTTCACTTTATATGTGATGATGTATAAAATGTCTTTAGTTTGTTCTCAGTGGAGAGACATTATGCAGCCACTATTGTTAGTGATAAAGTTTTCCCAGATTATGGCTCTGTTTACTGAATGTGGCTAGCCTTAAAATATTTAAGTGAAGTAAATATGCTCACATTTTCTTTTTTTTTGTTCAGAATGCTGACTCCTCAGATGAAGAATCACTCCACATAGACACGGAGGCCAAGACAGACGTTAAAGGTCGTAACTCCAAGGTGTCAAAGAAGAAAGGGGGCAGCGCTGCGGGGATCCTGGACCTCCTTCAGGCCAGCAAGCAAGTGGGCGGCATTGACTACACCAACAACAGGTACACACTTCACACCATGCTACAACTGCTGATGTCCACATCTGCATTAATACTCAAACACAGTCTTTCAAAGCTCCATGTCATCTTTGGTTTCGGGTGGGTGTTTAGTGAAGCGTGTAACCATCAACGTATTTAGTGGAAAAGGACAATTTTTCTATCAAACTTGTGTGCAGCTGCTTCAGAGCATCTCATTCTGTTGGCAGTGCATTTCTGTAGAGACTGAATACACCATACGCGATTGAATGCCTGTTTCAGCAACTCAGAAAGTCCCAACAAGTGGTGTCTAATCACAGTTTTGCAGATGGCATGGGATAATGGGCCTTATTGCTGCCTTCCTTGCAGCAGACTGGGGTTGTTTTCCCAATTCAGGCAATAATACTGCTATACCAATAAGAGTCCATTGGCAAACCTCAGGCCATATTTAACTGCATCTGTAACATGATTACTGTTTTTAATTACTCTAAACAAATATACAAACAAATGTTTTAATTAATGTTTTAATCTATTGTGATAAACACACAGTGTTCTCTTTTTTGCGAGACACTGTGCAGTACAATGCAGGGCTGAATGTACTTGATTCAAACGTATACATTGTTCTCACAACTTACATGAACAACCTTACACTTCTGTTTATTTACTTGTGGCCAAAGATGTTTTTACTGATGTGGAATCAATGTGCACATGTGAGTCGAGTAAAATTCACTCCAAATATAAAGTGTTAGAAAAGGAAAATGTTCAATACTGGTCCAAATCTTTAATGTACAGCAAAGACCTGCTAGCATAGCACCTATTAATGCGAATGGTGGACAGCCAAGGTGGAGGTGTTTCACATGATGTATTGTGTACCTGGCCTGGTGAGAGTGGAAACACAACATTACACTTTGGATTGTAATCTAGCTGGTGCTTGTGAGTGTATGCACTGAAGCTAATTCATATCCAGCCATATATATTCCAAATGTAGGGAGGCTACTAATGGCTAAAATAATAGTTTAACCACTTTGTCAGCAGTTTACATGTATAAACACTATTTATTTGATACCCCTCCACTATTAATTAATCAAATTGCAGTCAACGCTTGGGGCCATTCCTCTTCATTTCACTGTTTGCCGCTTTGTGCAGTTTTTGATGGTCTATTTCCACTCTGCTGAAAGCTGCAAATGAGCGCAAAGGTAGGGAGGGGGGGAGGTAAAAGAAAACAGGGTTAAAATATGTTAATTTCTCAAATTATTTTTTCATGCGTTTAAACCTGACATATGACTGCAGACTGTGGGGAGGAAATGACTCCAGTCAATTATAACCACATTAAACAAGCACTTTCCTCATTGTTTCAGCTCACTGGTTAAAGACTTAATAGGTGGTAATCTGGACAGGGCAAATCTGTATTTTTCTGCTGCTTCAAGCTGTAAGCAAGCTTTTAATGATGAGCCAGTAAAAAACTATTTCTTCCTTTTTCTTTAATAGCCATTGCTTTAATCCTGGTATGTCATGAACATGGGCACAAAGGTGACTTGAATTGTCATAAACTACTATTTTGTACAAGAAAAATGAATATATATGAATATAATTCATACTTTATCAACACAGTTATTTAAAAAAATCAACTGGTATTTCCGTAGCAACGTGAATTGAATCCTGAATGAACATTTAGACTTATGCACTTGAAAGGTGCTCTTATCCAGATCAATTGAATTTATTACCTTACAGATGTTGGGCAATATAGTATTAGGCATCTTGCCTTGACTCTTATTAGTGTGGCATGGTGTACTCACCCAGGCGGAGAGTCGAGGCCTGTGTGTGTGTGTGTGTGTGTGTGTGTGTGTGTGTGTGTGTGTGTGCATGCTCGCCCCGAAAACATTGCAGTTCAACAGTAAAGGCAGCATGAAGCTCCTTTTATACAGTGATAGAAAGCCTGATGGCACACGGAAAGCTCCAGATCCACATGCTTAGATAAATATTAGGCTCGCTGTATTTCTCTCTGACTAATTGACTCCTCTCTGACTTGATCAATGTAAGGCTGTGAGTCAGTTTCCTGGACAGGTTAAGCTGTGTCTAGGATTAAATTGCAGCATCAATGGAGATTTACCACTGAAAAGCCTTTTTAGTGTGGGATTAAGCTTAATGTTGATCTGGGAAACCAGCCCTTTATGAGCAAAACTTTGCATACACCTGCTCATACAGCATTTCTTCTAAAATCAAGGGTATTAATAGGGAGTTTATCTTTCATTTGCTGGAGTAACAGCCTTTCCTCTTACAGGAAAGCTTTACACTAGATGTTGGAACATTCCTGTGAAGATCTGATTAAGCATTAGTGAGGTCAGGTATTGATGTAAGATGACTAGTTTTGGATCCCAAAGGGATTGGATAAAGCTCTGGCATGGCTGTCAGCTGTGGGCATCTAAATTTACTCTTTAGAATGCATGTCTAAATGTGGGCACATAGTGTTGTGGATCTGATCATTAAAAAAAGCACAGTGAACTGATTATTTGTCACGTCGTTAAGATAAAAGAGCAGGTAAGTTCCTGAGGCTGCCTACACTGCTATAAGCCCGTAGTGATTACAGATAAGTTGGGATTTTGCTTTTGCCTTTTGATTATGCAGTCAGTCTCAAATCCAAACTGTGGCATATTTTTGCTTTCATGCCTGTCGAGCGGACACACCCTTGGCTTCATGTGTTTGTATTTTTGGCTTTGGCTATTTCTGGACTCGTCTGTCAACTGTTTGACCTATCCCGTCATTCCTAGCTCTTTTTCCCATTCTCCTCTCCTTTCACCATGTTTTAGAGGCTTGTGTTTTTTTCGGAGCCCTGGGTTCTTTTCATGACATAAACAAAACTAAGCTCAAAAGTGCCAAGTCCCACCAGCAGCACCACACAGCCTGCAATGGGAAAACTTTTTTGGAGTGAGTTTGGCCTGCTTGATTGTGCTTGCCTAAGCACAGGGTCCATCTTAGTGCTGGGTGGCAAAGGTTTATACAGCAGTTAGTTACACGGCATTCTACCCGTGTTTTCTAACAGCAATATTTGTACGCCATTTTCTGCTCACCACTGGTTGCTACTGTGAGGCACAACAACTTTTCTCAAGCTTTAGCTGTTAAATTGTGAAAGCAGTAGAACCAAGGCTGAAACCAATTCTGAAAATCGATAAATCAGGAAAAAATGATTGGTACATTGAACAATTCTCTGGAGCGGTGAATCCTGCTTCACTTTCTGGCAGTCTGACATACAAGTCTGGGTTTGGACATTCTACGGAATTGCGACTGCCCAGACTATATTGTGCCAACAGTAAAGTTTGGTGGTGGTGGGATAATGTTCTTGGGCTGTTTTTTCATGGTTTGGGCTCAGTCTCTTATTTCCGCAAGGGCAGTGTTAGTGCTACAGCATACAAAGATATTTTAGAAAATTATATGCCTTCAACTTTGTGGCAGCAGTTTGGTGAAGGCCTTTGTCTGGCCCTTTGCGCAATGTGAGGTCCATCAGGCCATGGTTTGACGAGTTTGATATAGAGGAACTCAAATGGCCTGCACAGATCCCCGACCTCAACACAAATGAACACTTTTGGGATACATTGAAATGTCAGTTGCAAACCAGACCTTCTAATCCAACATCATTGACTGACCTTTCAAGTGTTCTTTTGACTGAACGGGCACAAATTCCCACAAACACACTTCAGAGGCTTGTGGAAAGCCTTCTCGGAAGAGTGGAAGCCATTATAGCTACAAAGAAGGGCCAACTCCATATTAACGTACATGGTTTTGGAATGGGTTGTCCAACAAGTTTATATAAGTGTGAGGGTCAGGTGCCCACACACTTTTGACCATATGGTGTATCTTGGTATACACAACACGTCAGTAGAAATGTACTTTTGGTATAGACAGTATCCTGGTATGGATGATACTTCAGTGTGGATATACTGGTGTGGATATCAGTAGAGATATCAGTATAATATACACAGTATATCAGTATAAGTGACCCCCTGGAGCCTCCCAACCCCTCAGGTAATCAGCTAAAAAGCTTGAGAAACCTTGGTATAAACCATATATTAGTGCTGATCCAATAGCATTGATGATATATTGGTTTAAATATTATATAGGTGTACATGATTTATTGGTGTAGGTAAAATATTGCTATAGATGATCTATTGCTGTAAGCAATATATCAGTTTAAAAGCTGGCCTAGCACTAATCCATCCTCATATCTTCCGAGGCTTAAACTGTCCCACTGGCTGCCTTTCTCCTTCACTCTAAAATTCGAAAAAGCTTTTCTCATTCTCACTGACACTTGGAGTAATGTGTGTGTTGTGTTATTTCTTATTGATGGACTTACAGTCAGCCACCTGCATCCCCCAGCACACAGGAGGCCATCCAGGGCATGTTGTCCATGGCCAACCTGCAGTCTTCAGACACCTGCCTGCAGCCGGCCTGGAACAACAGCCAGGCCAAGAGCAACTCGCACACTGGCCCGGCCAGCAAGAAGCCTGTAGGGGGCCCAGCAGCAACAGGAAACGGCAAGCGACCAGCCAAACGGCCGCCAAAGAAACCACGGAAAAGCAGCAGCGTGGACAGCGCAGACATGTTTGATGATGACCAGGACCATCTAGATGCCTGCTTCAAGGACTCAGATTATGGTGAGATTTTGGAAAGATAAAGGTTTTTTTTTTGTTGTTTTCTTTTTGTTAGCCATTTCTTTGCTAATATATCATTAAAGCATGACAGCCTCTCTCCATTTTTCGGACTTACATCATTAAAAAGGATGTATAAACATCTACTGTTCTTTGGTTAATATTTTGATTACATTCTTAAAATTAAAATTAAAGCCTCTCTCTGTTTTGGGGACTTCTGTCAATAAACTAAATGTATAAGCAGATAAAACTGTTTACCAAAAAACTTTTGATTACATATTTTGATTACATTCTTAATATAATATAATGTCATTTTAAGGGTAGCACAAAGAATTTGTATTTGAATACTTGTTTGGAAACACCAGGAAGTATCTGATGTCTTTAATATACTGTTTGCACCCATTCATCAGAGCTTGGGTAGAGACAGGTGAAAGTTTGGCAAAAAAGAACTAATAAGTCATGGAAGATTCTACCACATTTACTAATGTTATCGATAAAAACGGTCAAAAGCACATCACATAGTAAAATGTCTGGATTGACTCTGTAGTGCTTTTGCTAGTAGCTGTATTAGAAAACTAAAGAAGCAAACTTCAGACACTAAGCATGGCGGATTAACATAATTTGGGGAAAGGGATAAGATTTATAGTCCTGCATTACTACTGATTCAGCTCATCATTCAGTTGTTAAACCTTTGAGTAGCTGAATCATTTGTCCTGGGGAATGCTATCATGTGTGACTCTGGATTAGGAAAGAAGAACACGTTTTTTAGAGCAAGGAGAAACAGAGTCAATTAAAATTGTAATTGCTTTTTGATTTCGACTGGGAGGTTCTCATTCTGGGGCAAGTGACAGGCGTTTTGTTTATTCCGCATGGAAGGACCTCCAAAATCCTCTCTTTGAGCTTAGTTCCAATGAACTACTTTTTCAGCTGTGCGCTCCTTGTGAACCCCTTCCAAAACCAGCAAGACCATTAGTAGCCTGTTAATAATCCATTAGCCAGCCCTTTAAACTGTTGTTTTAAATGCTTTTTGATCCGATACCCTAATTAGTCATTACCAGCACGCACTTTCGCAATCGAGATCACACTAGGGGAGTGTTTTATCAGGCAGGCATTTTTCTCTACTGTAAACAGAGGATTTTTTGGTCATGATAATTGTTGGTAATTGCATGTTCTCTGGTGCTGAAGATCAAAGAGACTAGGTACAGGCAGAGAGGGAGGACAAAACAGCTGCATTGCATCTGTCTCATACTAAGCTACTATCAGAAAGTCCTCAGTGGTGCACTTTATGGAAAGTAGAGGCACATGGGTATTTGAAATAGGCACGTTTCCCAAAGCGTTTTTTTCCATTATCTTTTGAGGGCTGCAGTGCTGTGTTGATGCAGGTCAAAATCTTGCATTTGTTCCAGTTTACCCCTCTCTGGAGTCGGAAGAGGACAACCCCATTTTCAAATCACGGTCGAAGAAAAGGAAAAGCTCAGACGACACTCCTTACAGTCCAACAGGTACAGACTCCAGCATAATGTTAGACTCGCCGCATCAAAACGTATCACAGACTGCAACACCTTATGCTTAGATTTGGTAGCTTTGATTTATGATTAGATTTGAATTATTCAGGTGCTTAAGACATCTCAAATTTGATTGATTTTGATTATGATCATTCATTTCAAGGTTACATTAATGGAGGAATGGATGTTTTGGCAACGTACATTGTAATTCATGCTGGGCAACGCTTAAAATTTTAAACACAATTGTTCGCATGATTTTCTGCGATTAATCACAATTAATCTCATTGTTTTACGCAAAATTTAATAATGAATTCAAAGGTGTTAGGGTTGGCTTTTTCGTTTCGTATGGGTCACGTTTCTGTGGGATTTTGTGGGCTTTTATTTTGGTGTTTCAGGTCTCTGCTTGTGTCACGTGCTTTTCTGTTTCACCTGTTTCTT
>JBBPDB010000134.1:11952489-11966117 GCA_037974465.1 Brachypetersius altus
TAGTTTTAAAACTGCTCAGTGAAGAGTTAACAGCTCTTACAGTTTATGTGAATCGTGTGATTTCTACTACAAGTACTGATTGGCTAAATTGAGATATTTTATTCATTACAATTGTTCCCTGTAATGGTACTTTAATAAGTATAATTGAATGATATTGTCCCTTTTACTTTTAAATAGCTGCTTTTTTGCTTTCTTTTTCTGTTTTAGAATAGAACAGTCCGTTTTAAAAACCCAAAGCACGTAGGTTCTGTTGTGAATGCCCAAGTGAGGTTAGCAAAGGAGTTAGCTTATGATTAAGCAATAAACCTAGTGAAACTTTAGCACTATAAAATAGCTCCTACGATCAGTAAATCGACATTTGATCTTTGTGTCAATGTTACTCTCTGTCCTTGTTACAGGAAGAGCAGCAGAAGACAAAAAAGAAGAAGAAGAGCATCAAAAAGAAGCCCATGTCTGTGGAGGAGCCTCAAAAACACTCTCAGGACAGTTCACCAGAGCCCCACCTGGACTCAGAAAGCAACACGGCCGACCACGAGTACAGCACTGGACCGGGCAAGCCTGTGAGTGGTCAGCCCATGGCCCCGGGAGTCTTCCTCAACCAGAAACGGCCCTCCACGTCATCTCCCAACAATAACTCAGCCCAGCCAGCCAAGGTGGAACGCGGGAACTCGGCAGATGCTAAAAGTGAGTTACAGAATTTCCCTGTAATTCAGTAAAATTGATTTTTTAAAAATCCTTGAGCTGTCCAGATAGTTAGAATACCTGAGTATTCATTTGTTACGCTGGTATTTGTTGCTATATTTGGTGTAGTTTGTCAGTTTTAACTCTTAGGTTCTCAATAGAGTTGTATCAGTTAAACATTGAACTATATAAAACGAACAAAATAAAACCACTAAAATAATGATTACCTCTGTGAGAGTAAATAGAATTATATTAAAGAGTAGCATTCAAATATTTGTCTAGAAACCTCAATGAGTATTCAAAACCTTAAAGTGATGTTTAGACTAGGCCTAAACACTCATGCAGTTGAATGACAACCTTTAGATCAATGTATTTTTTACTAATTTTGTGGTGCAGGTAAGCATTATTTTATTGGCCAGTCAGCTTTTATTATTCATATTAATTGAGTTTAACCTTAAATTCCTCCTGTAGCTTACACTGATCTGTTAGAGTGAATGAATTATGTGAACATTGTAGACTAGGGCTAGAATCATGTATTGATTTATCAATAATCAGTAATACCCATGAATGAGTAGAATGAGTTTTTCTTATTTTCTCATTGCAAATATTGTAATTGAGTATTCTGTACTCCTGATCATGATCCAAAACTCGTACACACAGAAGCAAGCTTTGTTACACCAGCATATGTGTGTGTGTGTGTGTGTGTGTGGAGGATTGAGAGGCTCTACTTCAGCTTGGTACTCCGAGCACTAAAAACACCAGACAAACCCGGATCTTTGCTGTCACTCCAACTTGGCGTGAAAAAAGACCATAAGGTTTTTTTGCCCCCTCTGTCGCAAACAGCCCATGGTTTAGATCAACTTAATGTTACTGTAAAATATCTGTGGTTGAAAATATTGATATTTATCTATAATTCTATCCCAATTTAGCAATTTGTGGAAAACTCTTTTTAGAGAGCAGCACGATTTTAAAGTAAATGAAAGTAAAAGTAAATGATTTGTCAAAAATATTATAAAATATTTTTTTATAATATTGACCTTATGTGAAGACTTTGTCAACATAATTATTGCAGTGTTATGTTGAAAGTCACGTTTGAGTCATGATTGAGCTTGTGTTTTATCTTCATTCAAGAGTTGCATATGACATTAATGTTATTGTGTTTGTCTCCTAGCCAAGCGGCTAAAGAAAGGCATGGCAACGGCCAAACAGAGACTTGGAAAAATCTTAAAGATCCATAGGAACGGGAAGCTTCTTCTGTAACGAACATTCGAGGGGGGGGCCCACGTTTTCTCCTGATGACGATCTTACGGACCCCGCGTGGACTAACCAAACCATTCCCTCCCTCTCCCCGCTAAAAAAAACACTGGGGACATGAAAAGCAAGAACTGAATTTAGGAAGGGGGTGGCGAGAAGGATCGTGCAACTTTTCGATTTCTAAGAAGAACATAGCTCAAATAGGTTTTTGCCTCTACTTATACTTTATAACTTTCAGATATTAAAAAAATGTACAGAATACCTGCTATTAATATTTTGTAAGAAGAATTTGTCTCGTTTTACTACAGCTGTCAGTTTATCAGGGGTTGCTAAGATATTATGAAATAAATAGCAGTCATTCCAAGATAAAGAAAGTATCCCTTGCATGTGTCCAGTTGCATGCATGCATTGGTTAGAAGGGGTTTAGGATGGGGGGGGGGATTGAAATCCAGGAATGAATTCCTGCTCTTTGGATGTGGCTTATCATTGTCTTTTGATGTTGAATAAGTATTAATGGAGACTTTTTTTTCTGTTTTTCAAGAATTTTCACAGCGACTGCCCTGCTCCAGTCTAACACCCCACATTTGCTATTGACTCTCCTTGTGATAAAAGAGTCTTTTTGTAAGCATTACCTTCATGGAACGAATTACTCTTTTCGTTTGCTAAGCACTATCACTGATATTTATTGACCTAATATAATTGTACATGTCATAGGTAGTTTGAGGAAAGCCAAAAGGCACTTAAAGACATCAACAAAGCACAAAACCTGAGTGATATTGTGAGTAGTTTTAAATGTTTTTATAACTGCTACTGTGAACCATAAACCGTAGCGCTTCATTTGACATTCTCTTTGTTTTTGGGTTTGTTGTTTTTAATCAATAGGACTCGTTTGTTTGTTTTTATGGAATCAAATTCCGTACCACTCCATGACAAATCATTACATGCATATCATGAGCGAAAGCCAACATTTCAGGTCAACGACTTGAAATATACAGGAAATCTATCTATTTTTTTCTGATATTACCATTTAAGATGTATTTCCTCTCGATCTAACGACACACATATACTTAATATATGTTACTAAACTGTTAGCAATACTCCTGAAGTATTTTTAAATCCAGATACCTGTATCAAGGCAGTTTTACTTCATCATGTTTGGGATGTTGTTGGATTTCCCGTAGCGACGTCCATGTTAGGAACCAGACGTAACGCTGGGATTTTTTTGTTTGTATTTAACATTCACGTTACTGTATTGTTTGTAAATGTCGCCTCTTGTCACACTTATTTTCTTTGTTTATGTCGTGAACAGTTCTCCGAAATAAATAAAATTAAATAAAAAAAAAAACACTAACTCGGTGGGACCTTATAGCTCTGATAAGCCTCATCCACGTCGACGTGTATCACTACATAGGGATACTTTCTCTCCTCTGTTTGTCTCACAGGCAGCACCCGTTTCCCTAGACTGAAATATGCATTTGTATTGCTTCACAGTACAGTATGTAGAATGTAGCCTGTATATAGCTTTTTAAATGACTACGTTTTGTATCCTTTTTCCTTAATACTTCATTATACATTTTTACTAGTTTTTTGCAAATTATAAACAAAAAGTATATATAAAGATATAGAAATAGTCATTTCTTTCTATTTTTGTTTGTTTTCTTGTTTTTTTTTTTTTTTTTTTTTACAATAGCAATGCTTTTTTTTTTTTTCTCGGTGTTGCCTGGAGAACAAAGGAATCATCACAGCATAAAAATATCATATGGCCTTACATACACGAAGCTACATGTATTGTATCAGTTCAGTTAGAGCAAGGGAGAAAAAACTTTGAGGAATAAACAACAACAAAAAAGGATCATAATAATAATGTCTAGACAAATAAGTTCAAGTTTCTAAGACCAGCCTCTCGTTCAACTTCAGATACCCCTACTGGGAGTCAAGAGTTATTTTACTAGCACCTTGTGAAGTGTTTTCTGTGTCAGTGATGTAATTTATTAATGTTTGTAGCTTTTTATACTTGTATAATTCTTAAGAGGTTTTGTTTTAAATATTTTATCAGTGTGAGAGCCCCCCTTTAGAGCCCTTGTGTCATTAACACGCCTCATTGACTTTTCGGCAATAGTTCCATTTTTGTCTAAGTATTTTTTTTCTTCTTTTGTTTTTCATTTTGTTAACTGCAACAGGTCATCCATTCAAAATGTTACATTATTATTATGATGATGATGATGATGATTATTATTATGCAGCTATTTGAAAGAACCGTACAGTCATGCCATGGATTTTATTTTGATTATAGATCATGTACATTCTTTACACAGTTTTGGCTGATCAATTGCAGTGTTTTAGTTATCAGTGTAAATCTTGTATCCACCTTTCTGATTTGAAACACATTCAGATCGATCTTTGTCAATGGAACTATTTCAGGTTTTTATTTGTACAAAATGTGTGTTGCTTTGTTGTGGTTTATTTTTATATGTTCAACCAATTAAATGCATCCACTGTACCAGGGCAGTGAATGTTACCTTTGGGTCGTGGCCTTGTACGTTCTCTCGTTTCTCTTGTTCTCTCTCTTCTTAAGTCTTAAGTCTATTTTTTAAGCAGTTAACTGTTAAACATCTTAAACAGTTAACAGTTTATATCGACTTGATCTCTTTCTCAAAAGTTTGGAAACAATTTTTTTCTTTCTTCTGGACGTTTCCTCTGCATGAAGCTTCAGTCTTTGGGGGTATTCAGCCTCATTTCAGCTTCATGTACATCAGAGGATCAGGCTTGGTGTTAAACGCAGGATTTGCCCAAATGTTAATATGATAGTCTTAACATAACATAGAAAACCGAAGCAATTAGATGTTTTATATAAACATATTTAAAGCTTAAAAACACTGTTCACTCTCCAGTCCATGAAAACAAGGCAGTATTTGAATTGCTTTGAATTCATTGTTTTTGTGATGTCACAAAAAACACATTAAGCTTATTCAGTCTACAGTGGTTCATCTCTGGCCATACATGCCGAAGTAAGAAATTTTCCAGTCTGGATTGCTCCAAGACACAACACAGGTCAACCAATCAGAGCAGAGCTCATTTACATATATCAGTCTTAAAGGCACAATAGCAGTAAAACTTTTTAATTCTGTTATAAATGGTTTTGCTCTAAATCATAAGTTCTCGATAAAGTAGTCCTTGCAGGTTGTGGGAAAAATCCAAAGGCCATCTCTGGGTGCCAGGACCAATTTGAGAAGCACACCTCTAAATAAATATACTCAGTCTCTAATATATCAGTGGAGTGCCTTTCAGCCTACTCATTATTCACATGCAGTGCTTTGTAAAGTTCAGTGAATGTCTTTGGGATAAATGCTGTTTTTAAACCTGTAAGTGTTTAAAAGGACCTGAAGTACCATTCTGGTGGCAGCAGACAGACGTGCTGATGACAGACAAGTTGCATCCTTCAAAACCCTACCGGGACTGTGGAGGTAGTGTGATCTGAATTCTTTTTAATATATACATATATATGAGGCTGCTCGTGGCGTGACAGTTAGGGAGATGCTCCTGGGATCGGAAGGTTGTGGGTTTGAATTCCAGGACTTTCAGTGGCATCACTGAGGTGCCCTTGAGCAAGATACTGTCCCCAAGATACTGGTGTGTTCATGTGTGACTCATCACCTTGGAGGAAATTTCTTGAGTCCTCTGCATTTAACCCATTCACTTGAGTGAAGCAGTGGGCTTCAGCGGTGCCACTGGCAGCCCAGGGATTTGAACACACAACCTTCTGATCACATGGGCAACTCTCTAAGTTCCAGGCCACAGAGTCCATTTGTTTTTGTTGCTGTGTTTGCGCCTCTCTAGAGAGCACATACAGTACAATACACTGTCAGGACATAAGCAGCTCCATGGTCACGTTTAGTTTTACTAATATTCCTTTAAAGGTAGAACTGACCAACCTGCTATAGATAATAGTGTTGAATGCAGTACATAGCATCCACACAAATGTCCCAGTGTGCCATTGGTCTATAATCACTCAGATGGCTGCTGTTGCTCTGTTGTGGACTGGTAATATGGGTGGGTAAGATACTCGCCTCCGGACCAAGAGGTCATGGGTTCTATTCCTACCTTCAGCATACCACCACTGGGTCCCTGAGCAAGACCCTTAACCTTAAGTTGCTCCAGTGAGACTGCTCCCTGTAGTTAGGGAATGTAAGTCGCTTTGGATAAAAGAGTCTGCTAAATGCCATAAATATAAATATAAATAATATTTCAGACAGGCAGGTACAGCACCTTGAGACTAGCTGAAGATGTCAGAAAACATCTTCACAAGATGACAGACACAGTATCTGAGCGCTCTTCCAAGAATCTAAGACCCAACAGCCTTGTTAACATTCACAGTACTGATACTTTTTCCCTTAACTTTTGTGTCTTTATGGTTCATACATGAAGGTCAGTGGTGGAGGTGTACCTATACTGTACAACCCCTTTGTTTTAATCGGCACACTGAAAACAGTCCTACAGTTGTAGAGATCTTCATTAAGGCCAGGCTTTAACAGTTCTACTGGTGGGTTTCTATTTGTAACAATGATAAATTATCGGATTGCCTCAGGCTTCGCCACTGAGGGGGCTCACAGGTATGATTTAAAGTAAATCAATTATAATTACAGAGGATATTAAATATTCACAAAATCATTCTGGAAATTTTGAATGTAGCTAAATTATTATAAATGATATAATAAATTTCTGACCTTTGAGGTCTCGGAACAGCTGTGTAATGAGGAAACCCCACTCTGTAGACATAATACTCACGAGAACCAGAAAGAAAGGATTACAATCAGTAGCGCTGAAGAGAAAAAAGAAAAAAGTCCGTAGTTAACTCAATGTTTTTGTTTTCTTTGAAAGAAATTTCAGCTTCAAGCTCCAATCACCAGAAATAAACTGACCAGCGGGACGAGGAGCAAGAAAATGAGGGTGATCGGGAGGTAAGATAGAGACTTGGCCGATGTAATGCCTGGTCCACAATAGCGATTAAGCTGTACACAACGGTCTTCTATTGTTAGTTATCTCCAGAGAGACACTCTTTCTCTGGGTTGATCAGAGCAGGTCCTGAGGTCCTTTTGAGTCCTGAGGTTTCTTCAACCCGTTTAAGGAGTTTTTCTACACCTCTGCTGCCTTTGTTTGCTCACTAGGGGCTCAGACCTGGATTCTGTGCAGCTACTTTGTGGTTAGTTGTGTACATAAATGTTATTGAATTTTATTGAATTAAATTGAATGGTGGAAAAGATATTTAAATTAGTGTAAAAAAATCAGTTAAAAATAAGTTAAAATTTGTTTATTAAACTGAACTCAGGAGATGAGAAAATGAGCTCATTACAAAAATGAGTATGACTGATGTAAGAGTCTGATCCATATACACACATGTAATTGAAGCACTCTCAAAGTGGCCATGTAGTGCACATTTAATGTTTTGGCATGGTGACTTTCAGGAGGACCACAGGGCTGAAGGTGCCATTTGGGACTGAGCCTAAAACTCATGGCCTCACGAACTGTATTACATTCCACATGGTCTCTAAGCAGTGACCTTATATTCCCAGGACATTGAGCCTGGGATGTTGGTTTAGGGAATTAGAGTCTGAAGAGTTTTTCTTCCCTTCAAGAGACCTATAATGGCTAATAGGTAAACTGTGTTTACATTACGTTTACATTTATATTCAAGACATTTAGTAAATGCTTTGGAGCAACTTCCAAAAAGTCTTTGCTGTCTTCTCAAAGAATGTATCCACAGCAAATATCATAGGTCAGCGTGGAAAATACCCCACAGTTGAGAATAAGAGTCAGTGCTGATACCCCAGAAAAAAGTATCTACTTTCTGTGATGTTCACTAAAACACTTAACATTATTAAAGTTTTTGTAAATCCTCTAGTTTTATTGAAGACTTGCAAGTTTTGCTGTGATTAACGCCACAAACGTAGTCCCCTGAAGTTGCCTCCCAAGCAGCCGTTCTGGAGTTTTTTTTTTACCGTCTGTCCTCTTGTGGTCTAAATGACTGGCAGAATTAGACTTTCTCAGTACAGGGACGAATAAGCGTGTATAGAGGGCTGAAACCTTTTAACCAAACCTTTCCTTTCACTTAAGGAAACAAGTAAAGTTAAGCAGTGAACAGTTATGGACACTCATAGTATTGTTCTGTTGAACTGAGTACAAACAGCGCTACCAGAGAAATATTACTAAACAGGCTCCGGTTGCTACCCGCTAACAAGCAGCGCCGTGTAGCTCCACCTGGGTCCTAATGCCCGCCTACTACCTACAGCAGCTTCAGCAGCCAGTACAACATTTTAATTCAATAATGACAGCTTATTATTTTTTATTAATTCATAGTCTTGTTTATATTTGTAAAGTGCGTATCTGCGCTCAGTGATATTCTGTATGAAATGTTTGGATATATAATTTAAAAATAGTAGAATAATGACTATATATTTAGGGTGGCTTGGGATCATGTTGGGCTTCAGACCCCCCAAAATAGACCAAACGACGCCCATGGTAATGTGCATGTGTGCAAAAATAGTGGGCAATAAAGAGGGAAACTAAATATGTGTTACCATGAATTATATCTGTCCTTTTAGAACATATTAAGATTTGTTTCCACTATTTGTAGTTTTTTTCATGCGTTTTTCTGTCCCTGCTTATAACCATTAGGCGAAATACACAAGCCTTAAAGTAGGCTAATGTTCTTCTCCAGGAGTTTGACAGCTTCTTCCTGGCCTGGCCTGCTTATGTAAATGTGGAATGAGACATTTGATGAAACACTGGTGATGTGTACTGGGATATTTTCGGAAAAGGAGAGAGAAAGCCTCTCCAGAAATATCCACAAGGGGACGAGTCACAGGGAAGTGACTCTAACACCTGTGCATTCAGACTTTGGCTACACAACACTGGTGGAAAGTCTGATTTTGGTCCATGCTCCTCCACTGTTCATAAGGGATGTGTGTGCTGGAACATGCTCCGGTAATTGCTTTTAAATGTGCTCATGCTACTGTAGCACTCAGGCCTGATGCCCTGGAGAAATGTCGTCCTCCAGCACAGCCCTCCCATTTAGAGCCGCAGGGTCCGGTGGGGGCCGAGCTGCACGTGCTGCTTTTGCTCGATTTTAATGCACGATTCAACCCGGAAAACCCAGCCAAAACTCATTAATTACACTCACGCCAAGGTCAACACCATTAATAGCCCTGAACACAGAGTGCCCATGGGGCTGATTTCAGGGGAAAGAAAAAGAAGAAAAAAACTCAGATCAGACTACTCTGGCTTAAAATGTATTTACAGAATCTGACCAAATATCATCAGGGTAGGCTGATTAGGAGCATTTTAGGCTTTCTGTGTATTTGTGTGAGGGTGAGTGGCCGTCCCGAATTTCTAATATATGTTCATACAAAGATAAGCCAATTTAAAGGGAAAAAATGCCTTTAATGCATACGTTATACAAGTTTCTTCATGGCCTGTGGATGAGGGTTTATTGGAGGGAATGCATATGAAAATGGAGTATTTTGTGGTATGTTGACAATACACCAATCAGCCACAACATGTGAATAACCACAGACAAGAGAATGGCATGAATTATCTTGTTACTGACAAGCTTTGGAATATTAGACAGCAAATTAACACTGAATCCTTAAAGTTGATGTGTTGACAACTGGGACCGGGGATTTCCTGGAATGCACTGGCAAGTACCTACCAAAGTGGTCTAATCCCACAGTAACACAAATTGCTGAAAAGGTTAATGTTGGCTATGATAGAAAGAAAGGCATTAGAGCACAGTTAGTTGCAACTTGCTGCATAACCACAGCTGCATAACCACAGACCAGTCAGAGTGTCCATGCTGACCATCAATGAAAGTGCATTAAAAAATGTGTGAGCAACAAAGAAGATGGTCTGGTGTACTGAGTCGTGTTGACGGCCAGGTGTGTGTACATTGCTTAGCTATAGAAGATATGGCACCAGGATGCACTATGGGAAGAAGGTAGCTCAAAGAAGATAGTGAGATACCCTTAATTACCATGGTATCCCCTAATGGCAGTGGCTTCTTTCAGCAGGATAATACTTATTGGTGCCCAGTAAAAATTGATCAGCAGTTCAAAGAACATGAACAAGAGGTGGTAGGAGATGACCTCCAAATTCTGTGGAGCTAAATCTGATCAAGTGTCTGTTCAAGACATGGAGGCCCCACCTCACAACCTTCAGCACTTCAAGTCAAGTGACCCCTTATATTCAGACGTGAACACACCACAGCACAGTGTGAAATTCTTTCTCTCTATCTAACTCATTCACCAAGTGAAGCAGGGGGCTTTCACCAACAGGGGGCACCCAGGGAGCAGTGTGTGGGTACGGTACCTTACTCAAGGGTATCTCAGTGGTGCCGCTAGCAGTCCTGGGATTCGAACCCACAACCTTCGGATCGCAGGGGCAACTTCCTAACCACTTGGCCACCAGGTGCCCAAAAAGGATCTGCCGCTAATGTCTTGGTGCAGACACCACACCTTCAGAGATCTTCGGACTCAACAGGTCACAGCAGTTTTGGCAGCATGAATGGGAACCTACACAATCTTATGCATGTGGTTCTAATGTTATGTTTGACTGGTGAATGTTCCAAATATGTTGTTATATAATTTGAACATGTTATAATGTTTTATAAGAGGAAAATGTGGTTGTGCAAGAGCAAACAAAACAAAATTCCAGTTAAAGTTTTGCTGTATCATGAAATATTGACTTTAAAACCAACAGTTAAAATTAAATCCTTACTCAATTACAGAACTGCAAAAGAACTTCTCAGTATATCCAGCATGAGTATAATAATGAAATCAAATGAAATTAGTAAAAAACGTAATGGTACTAACTAAAATGTCATTTTTTGTAATATAACGTAGATTGCTTTCATGTATAAGTACTCAGAAGTACATTTTGCATGAACATCTGAAACTAGTGACCACTCACCTCTGCAGGTTGAAGGAGTTGAATAGTCTCACCAGGCTGTGTCAGACTGCAGGTTACTGTGACCAGCAGGGGGCGACAGAATGCTCAGTAGAGATGGATCACAAGGCCCTCCTTCTGGAAAAGGTGAAGAAAATAATCATCTAACTGGACATTTCCAAAGGTATCTAGACACGCATTCTAATTAGTTAGTAGCTAATCTGCACCCATTGATGGCAAAAAGGCAATGCAAGTAGGAGAGGGTGTTTTGGAGGGTGCTTCAAGTCATCATGCCTTATGTCAAGCATCAGCTAGAGGGATATAAAACCTCCCAGCATTGCAGGGGATGAACTGGAGTGGTGCTTGTGATCCTGAGCTAATTGTCTAACATGAGTATCCTGTCCTCACTAATGCTGAGTTCTCACAGCAATGTTCAACCATCCAGTTCAAAGACTTCCCATAAGAGTAGAAGCTGCTCCTTCAGCAACGGGTGTTCTGTCTATGAGAGCCTACAAGTTTTTGTATATAGCATATTGCACTTTAATTGGGTTTACTCAAGCTGTGATGCATATATATATATATATTGAAATTAAATGACATTCTTTCTGCATGACGCTACTTTTAAGGTTTCTTATGGCAGTTGTATACAGGTCCCTTAAAAATGATTCAACTGTTCCCCCATGATGGGTTATCTCAGGCACAAATGTATTTAAAAAAAACAAAACAATTTTCCATAAGCAAATAATTATTGTAAGAATGTGGCCTGTTTAGCTTTTGGTGTTGAATTTTCCTTCAATTGCTTCCCTTCGTTCGCTGACGTTCAAAACGATCCCACATAAATCTTGACGGCGTGACATTCATTTCAAATAATTGCGGGATAAAACAATCTTTGAGTACATATTTGTTATTGTTTGAAGACGTGGCCGCGTTCCACTCTTAACATGAAAATGCTGTTTTCTGACATCAACATCTGCCATGTGTCGGCCACAGCGGACAGAAAGCAATAGCTCATTGCGTTACGGTAAACCAAACTCCTCGACAAAGTAGTGGCCCTGTGGCCCTTAAGTACTCCAGAGTGTATTAATGATGTTTATGTGTGTGAGGACTCCGCAGAGGAACTGCGGGAGAAGCCCTGTTCATCAGGCCCAGTTGTTCCTGCCATCAGTTTGTTTGTCTCGCCACAGCACTGTTTAGCAAACATTGTTTTAGCAGTTAGTTAACATCAAAAAAGAATGGTCTTTTTAGAAAGATGGAGTGGGCCGGATCGGGGTGGGATGGGGTTTGGGACGGGGGCTCACAGGGCCAGGGGGCAAAGCTAAGCCCCTTAATTGAGGGCTTTTAGACATTCAGCCTTAAAGTGAGGACATTTAAGAAGACAAAACCCCATATTATTTCTTTCCTTTCCTGTTTTGCTTTTTAGCTGGCTTAAAAAAAGGAGAGAAATATCTTATTTGAAAAATTTACATGCGTCGTGGTTAACTGGATTGTTTCCTTTTTACAAGTTTTTGTTCTAGATGATTTTTAAAAAGAAAAAAAAAAAAACCTGGAAGGTACAAACATATAACACACACATACACACATACACAGTCCCTGTCAAAAGCTTGCATGTATAAAATGTAACTCTAAATTAGAAAGTTATGTTCTTTCAGTGAAAGATCAGGTAAGATGTACAATATTTTCAAATAAGATAAAAAGTGTATATATATATGTATAAAGCCACCTTTCTCAGCGTGTGTTAATTCATGTGTCATTTTGCTAGCAAAGTTAATATTAGACTGAATGCAAACAAACAAGTAAACAAAAAAGCAGTGAAACTTGTTTTGTTTGCAAAAAAGTAGTAGATATTGTGTGAGTTGGTGAGGAGAACACAGGTTTGGTTCCAGGTTCCTCCAGCCGTTGTTTAGATTGTGAAACTCCATCAGCAGCTCCTGATTTAATTTAATGAAGGACTGATCGAGTCAAACCAGGTTTCTGATGAAACTACAAGTAATACTGGACTTCCACAAGGAACATTTTGAACTACTGTACTTAAGATCACTATTTACAGTATTCTGGTTTTTGTATTTATTCTTCGTAGTGTATTTAGTAATAAAGTGAAAAAACACAACACTCATCTGAACAGTTTTAATAAATAAAACATAATACTTAAAGTTTTTGTTTAGTTCATTTATAATATTAGGGGGAAAAATAAAATATTGCCTGTACAGCACATTCAAAATGTCAAAAGTGACTTTTATAGAGGATGTGAACTGATTTTTAGTTTATTAACAAATTAGCAAAGCGTGATTTATGCAGACTTCTGTGCGTGCATGGCTGTATATTTGTGTTTATTTTTAGGTGCTGTAAAAGGTTCCAAAGAGGCTCTTAGGAGCAATGCCAAAGAATCTCTTTTGATTCCCTGAAGGGCGTCCATGTTCTTTTAAGCTTCCGTACCAAATTTGTTTCTTAGAACTTATGCCTAAGCCCAGAAACCTTTTGTGACTTTTATTTTTAGAACTGTGTATCCTATATAGTACACTTGAGTCTACATGATACTATGCTGTAGACAACATGTCTACTGAAATAGAACTGGCCTGCTGTTGGAGGCAGCTTTGGGTTTTGTGTTCATTTAAATATTTAATTCACTCTGTTGCTTACTCAGATGTTTTGAATGCCATGTTTAAACAGTAACGGACAGACGTGGAGAGAGAGAGAGAGAGAGAGAGAGAGAGAGAGAGAGAGAGAGAGAGAGAGAGAGAGAGAGAGAGAGAGAGAGA
>JBBPDB010000134.1:11966881-12001254 GCA_037974465.1 Brachypetersius altus
AGAGAGAGTGAGAGAGAGAGAGAGAGAGAGAGAGAGGGAGACAGAGAGAGAGAGAGAGAAGGAGAGAGGGAGAGAGAGTGAGTGAGAGAGAGAGAGTTTGGTGCTGTTTGTTCTTGTTGAGAAGAGCAGGTGGCCTGAGCTTTCACAGGAAATTCCCTTCGTCTAACATCACTGATTAAACGCATTAGATTGGGGTTTTCCTCCCAAGAAGAGAAAAATCATTTGAGTGTCACCGCTGGTGGAGTGCGTGTGTCTGTGTGTGTCTGTGTGTGTGTGTGGCTGGTGAAGGTGGGAAATTAGACCTGTTTTATTACTCTGTATGTATCTGATATTTCTATATATGCAATGGTGATAACAGTAGCAATAGTAACACAGACACGCGCACACGCACACGCACACACACGCACACACACACACACACGCACACACACACACACACAAACACAGCTGTATGTGGGATACGTGAGTGTTTGCTTGCTGAAAACTGCTACAGTGTTTAACAGATGCTTGAGTCATCATTATTTGATAGTTTTGAGTCATTTTAATCGGTGAAGAAGTCAAACACATACTTTGTTTCTCAGAAGTTCAAATGCATTCAAACTGCATTTATCATTTCGATTGCATGGGATTGTTGTATTTTAGCCATCTTTTAATTCCAAGGCCAAATTACATGATAAAAATCACACTCTTTTTACTTGTACGCGTTTCGTTTTTTAACCAAAAGCCACATACGTTTCTAACAAATATATTGACCTTTTATAAACAAAGGGCCAAATGCGCCTGTATGCCCTCACTGCATTTTCTTCACTTTGCCATCAAAGCTGAAGGGGTTTGCTGTGTAAGCCCTAGCAGCATTTATTTTCGCCCCTGTGCCTCTGTCTGGTAGGAATTAATTATTGGTACCTTGAGGAGGGTAAGTGGGTCAGTAATTAGAGCGTCAGTGCAGCACAAACAGGGCCTGCTGTGTGTCATATTTGAGCTGATCTCATTGCTATCATATGTGGGCTAGCGCTCCAGATGTGAAGGGCCAGCGTCTGGTGCACTCTGTGTGTGTGTGTGTGTATGTGTGTGTGTGTGTGTGCGTGCCCTTATTAAAGGAGTCCCCAGTGGTCCACAGAAACGTGCTGGCCGGAGGATGCTTTAATTGCACAGGAATGCCCGAGTGTGTCTTTGTGTGGCCCTGCTGTACTCACCATTTCTCTTTCTTATTTTTTCCTTCTATTTTTTCTTTAAACACATTTTGGTAATAAGTACCAATGTGTTAACGGAGTGTACACACCACAGATCTGAATGTTTAACATACTGGAATAAAAAAACAAAAAAAAAAACCCCAAATGTATATATATTCTACATTTGCATGTTACTCATTTAATATTTATTAAAACAACAAATAAATAAAATTTACAACTACATTTATAAAACAATTAATTCACAGTATGTTCCTTTATTAACCAGGCATCACTGCTGACCTATAAAAAGCCACAGAATATAATTATAAATACATGGAGATCACCAGACAAGTGTTTATTTCATTTAACGACTTATTAAGTAATGAAACAGTTCAGGAGTGCATTTAAAGTTAAAGGACAGTCCAGAATTTGATTCTGCATCACCACAGAACCAGTAATAGGATGTCAGACAGGTCATATTCTCTCTATGTTTTAAAGAAAAAATTCATTTTCCAATATTTAACGAGAATATAAATCTGCAGTTTGAGAATAAATTTGATTAGGGGTTGAAAAAAAATAATAAAATACATATACAGTACAGATTTTTTAGATTTATTTTTTAAAATATTCTAAATTAAAGTACGAAAAATATATACAAATAAAATCATGCAGTAAATAATGATGTTATTTTCAGTATATAAATGTGCTCCTTGTGGAAACCCAGTTTTACTTGTATTTTCCATCAGAAACCTGGTTTGACGCAATTTGACTTCATTAATTGAATCAGGAGCTGCTGATAGAGTGTGTGTGTGTGTGTGTGTGTGTGTGTGTATAATACACCAGTTACTGAAATGCACACAGGGTGTGCGATAATTTGGCATGCAGCTTTTTGTCCTTTAGGGTGTGTGTGGTTCAAAGCTGTCACTTTTGATAAGCACCTTTAATTTCATCTTAAACAGATTGTGGAAGATGGAGGAGTGAGCGAGAGTGAACCCCCGATACACCACTTACAGTGATCTTGTGTGTTTTTGTGAGTTTTCACTGGGGACTTTTCAGAATTCATGCTTCCCCCCTAGTCTCCAAAGTTAGCTAGAGTACGTTTGGGTTAGTGTGTTACAATCATTCCCTTAGTTACACTGCTCTCATTTAAATGGTTGCAGTAGTTCCGCTGTTTGACTGAAGAAAAGAAATGTGTATAAAATATTCATTACATAACATTCATTTGGCAGATGCTTTTATTCAAAGCATCCTACAATACGAGGAAATACTGAAGTTTCAGGACAGCATGAGAACCAGAGGAGTACTCAGTGCTATGTAAGAGCACACAGTGCATTAGGAGAGGAGATGCTGTCTGAAGATATGATATGCATCAGTAAAAAGTAGCTGTAAGTTACTTGATGAGAAAGCAGTAAATAAATAGTAATATATAAAGTTTGATATTTATATTGTAACTATGCATGCAGTTTATATTTCTAGACTGTTTGGATAGTGTACTTTTTATACTGCATGGTGGTATAGTTTTTATTCTATTCATTTAATTTTTTGCTGCTTTTACCTTTGTACTGTCCACTTTCTGCTGTGACAATGCAAATTTCACACTTGTGGGGCTAAAAGGGTTATCTTATTTTATACAGGGTATATAGTGCTATGCATAATGCATTTGGCTGTGCTCTAATAGATAAATAGTGAAATAGGGTTAGATGGTGTAACATTAACCTAAACTAGCTCCAACCGCTAGTTAAAGCTATTCTACAGTATGTACATATATATTTTAGCTTGGTAGCAGGTTTTAACTAGCCAGACACATCCGTGTGTTTGTATATCTCTTTCTAAGAACCAAATATAACAGAGATTATGATGAAATAAACACATCGAATAAGAAAAATGCTTTTAGCCCAAAATTGCAACTGTTTTTTTGTGAAAAGTGAAAGAGGCCAAAGCTGATCTTATGGTTGCTGAGGTTGAGTAAGACAGGAGTGCAACAGCCATTACATACACTCACACAGACCACACAAAAACTGAAATACACACCAGTGTGTACGAGTGTGTGTGCCTGCCAATATGTGCCCTCTCATTTTATGCGGCCTTCAGACTTAGGCTTCCTGCTAAATTGGGCCATTTGCCATATGAGAGGAATATTATTCTTGTTTTATTTGATTCGTATCCTGAGTACGGCAGCATACAAGAATGCGGAGACGCTTTTCATGGTGGTGTGTGGATTTAACTTCTGACAGACTAGAAAGGACAACCTGGAAGGTAACACATCAGCTTTAATTCTCCTGCCGCTCCAGGAATGGAGCGAAGTGTCATGGCTGAAAGTGACCATGAAACGATATTATTACATTAGCATGTAACCGCTATATCTGCGCCTGCAGCCAGCTGGCAAACGAGGGGTAAAGTATAAAAGCGGTTGGGAAGTTATGGGGAGACATGTTGAGTGAGCAATTTAGCCCTTTTGCTAGTCCAACAGAAAGACATTCTGTACAAAAGCACAGTTCGGAATGTGTAACACAGGATGACCAGTTTATAGCTCAAATCTTCAGGGATAAAGCCTGTTACTATTTGTGTCCCACTTCTACTTCCATTCATTTTCATCAAAAATGTCCGCTGTGTATACAACTGCGTATAAAAGGCTATCATTAACACAATTAGTACAGAGAGACTTGGCCTACTAACTCGGCCTGTGGCGAAAGGCTTTAACATTCTATATGAAACCACCTAAGCTTCCGCGAAGCAGAATATTCCGGCTTCGACGGAGCAGAAGGAAAAAAAAGAAGAGGTTGGAAAGGTTTGTGTGGAAATTTTATGAATGAGCATATGTGCAGCTCCATTAGGCAATCAGTGTCCCATATTAAGTCTTTAAACTCTCCATGACCCCCGTTCACATGCAGGATTGTGAAGGGCTTCACACCGCAGCGTGATCACGCTGGCCTTGTGACGTGAGTAAACACCGCTAATCTCAACCTTTTAGATGTCTGTAAACAGGCCAAACAGCAGATGCATCAAATTTAGGCTTGAGGGTGAATGCAAACATCTGGTTTTTTAAGCGTACATATGAAACCGGCCATTTTCTATGTAAGCAATCCCGACGTCCATAAGGAAACACTTCTAGCTGTAACTTCAGGGTAGAGGCAGCGTCCCCAAATAACAACAGAACAGCTCTTGTGAGTTAATTGGAAAAAAAGGAGTCTTTAGTGGGTAATGGGATATTTTGAGGACTGTTGCATTTCCATTTACCAGTCAGTTACATCACTTTTAGGAGCAATTTCAGTCGGTTCAGCGACAGTTAGGCCCATCTTCCAACATTATGTTATTGTTAGATTTATTCTTGTTAGATATGATGTTACTATTAAATTGATTTCTTAATTGGCACATGGGACATACTGGGCCAGAGTTACCCCATAATCCTTCCTATTACATATAATACAACTACTGTGGACCATCACCGCTACGTCCAAATCACAGGCCCAGCTAAAGAATGTAATTCAGATTCTGCCTCTTGCAAAGCGTGGAGGATTGCAGTCAGCTGGTGCTTGGTAGTCTCCCAACTACAATTACTCCGTTTACATGTGGCCGTACGAGACGGAAATTGCTTTTGAAAGCGTTTTTCAAGGGCACGCCTTTGTTGCAGCATGTAAGCCTCATGTTTACCGGGGCATTTAGGTGAAATTCAACACTGTGCCACGCATCAGCAAGTGTCTGAGGGAATGAGTTTTTCAGGCAAACTCAAGCGAGTGCCACTCTAATCCACCTGAGGAGAGACGGCTTCTGTGACAGAGGAAAGGAGGAGTGTGGCCTGTTTCGTTTTAGCAGTTTCACCACAGGCTGAGGGGTAAACAAATCAGGGCCGCTCAGTAACTGTCAGTGTTTGACATTCGCTTTAATATTTATCCAAACGTTTCATGATTCCGTAGCCTGTAGCTCACGCACACTGATAGCGGCCAACTGTTTTTGATTTATCTGTCATCTGAGCAAACATTTTTGCGACGGCATTTCAAAATGCCTTTCACTTTAGTTCAGTTGTATTTGTGCAGTGCTTTCTACAACACACAGTGGCGTTCTTCCACAGATGCAATCCTAAATGCGCTCCCCCTGTAAGTCGACTTAAATACATGTTCAGTAAGAAATCAAATTTGCACAATATGCTTCTGGCCGCAAAAACTTGCCATTGGCCTTCAAAGTTATGTTCGGTGTCCAAAGTTTGCTTCTCACCCTATTTTCACAAATAACAATATGTCATACAATGTCAGAAACTACGTAAGCAAGTGTCTCTGAGGTTATTCAAAAACTCAACGCAGTTTGAAGCAAGCGAGTGATGCTTTAGGCAGCAAATGATCACCATGCAGTTTGATGCATGATGCTAATTTGTAAGGTGTATCATCACTTGTCAGCTACAGTAGTTTCATAGCTTGAGAAGTTTGGGGAGAGAAATCGTGTAAATTTGATTTCTGGAAGAACGCTCACTTGCAGTGCAGGTAACGTGAGTCGACCTGCCTTCTGCTGAGTGTGTAACAGATATCTAAATCATTAGCCCTCTCTCTCCGCCATGTGCCACCCCTCGGCACTCTGCCCCCTGGACCCCCGGGGTCAAGCGACTGTGAGCTCCCTGACCCCCACCATTTCCTCTGAATATTAAAAGGCCTTGTTATGTCGTCAAGAAGCCCCTGATATAGAACATGGCCTCATTTTCCAAAATGGCCAATCAGCTCGCAAGGCACGGGACGGCCGTGGACTTTCATGTGGGTTATTGAGAGCCGTAATGATGGCGGGCAGAGGAAGTGTAGGGCATTTCGGGGAGAAATTATGTGGTCACATGCCTGCCGGCTGTAATGCTTTGCCTAAATCCTCCTAACTCAAGCTCTTTCTCTCTCTACCGGGTGGATGAAATCGGGCAAGTTTACGTTAAAGAGACAAATGTGGTGCGCACGTATTGAGCACATTCCGGGCTGATGCGAGGCAGACCAGTTACGACTGACAGGGATTATTCTGCCCTCAATTTTGGTCCGTTTAAAGCGGAACGTTTAAAAGCTAGAATTTGGACCAGCCTTACCCACAAGGACTCTGCTTATACAGCCCCGTCTAAATAATTAGCCCAGCTTTGATTGACACTCTGCTGCAAGAGATGTTTCGAACATCTGAAGAGAAGATTATAGCCGTGTACTTTGATGTAGCCGAGGCTAAATTTGTGTCTCATCCCAGTAATGTGAGACAGTAATTACAACAAGACAGGGAGACTCCTATTAAATAGCTCCTAATGAGCTATGAATGTGCAGTGGACATTTTGCTTATGCCAGCTACCATTAGAGACTTTTTTAGACAAACAATTTCTGTTTAATTGTCCATTACCTAGTAAATAAATCGTAACTTGAACAAAAAATGATCAAGTCAAGAGGGTGTGTAATTGCTCTCTTCAGTTATAGTAGCACCAGACCATTCTCTCTCTCTCACTGTGTGTGTGTGTGTGTGTGTGTGTGTGTGTGTGTGTTCGCATCACCAAACCACATCTATCTCTTTGTTCCATTGGCACAGATCTGTTCATGTAGTTTAGACACAGTATGTTTTACTGTGAGCTATAAAATGAATAAAACTCAGAGTAAAAATCAGCATAAGCAGCTCTACGGAACCTTACTGAAGATCTGGATGTAGGTTGAGTCGGGAGAGATGTATTTTTAAAGACTACTGACTTCTGGGGATTGTCAGCAACGTTAGCCAGACAGACAGTTCTAATCTAAAGAAGAAAAAATTGGACACCAGCTACATATGAGGTAAGTGGAAAATTGTATACATTTGATTTGAACTGTTCCCTCAAGACTAGGTTGGATGGAGCACAGTGGCTTTTACATGCACTCCTTCATAAAAGACCCCACAAACAGAACAAGTCACACTAGTGCGTGTGTTCTTGTCTATCCCCAAGTATGCTAGCACTCATCATGTATAATTTTCTGGACTAACACCAGCAAAACACAGATTCTTGGCCTGCTGCGACTTCTCCCTGTGCCATATGGATCCATGTGAAAAATCACTCACGTCACCTTCCACAACCCACAGCGCAAGGTGCCCATTCACCAATCTCTGCCATCTGACCTCTGACCCCCTGAAGTGTAAATAATTGAGCAGCTCGTTCTTTAGTCTAAATTGGCAGGCTGGAGGAAACAGCGGCTGCCTCGGGCCCCTGCGTCCACTCAGGTGCTTTGACAGCCGCAACGCTAGGCCACCACCAGCTTATTAGTGCACAATGTCTCCATTATCTGAGGGAAACCCTGCTTCAGTCAGTGCACTGCGATCATGACACATCTTTGGACGCTTCCGCTCATATTAGCATGAACCTCCTGGTTCTGATCAGTGAGATTTGAATGGTAATGTTTAAAGCAGTTAAATAAAAAATGTGTCGAAAATTTGAACACGTTGAACAGTCCTTGCTGATGCAGAAAGGCTAAGAGGAAAAACATGTCTTTGCCTCTCGCTTTTCAAGTTGCACTACACTACACAGCCTTTATCCACAACTAGTGACAGAGTTAGAATGATTTTGGCTAGCTATGTGTTGCTAAAGTTTCCTAGCTACACTATGTGGACAAAAGTATTGGGACACACCTCTTAATCATTAAATTCAGGTGGCCCCTTACTTCCAGTGAAAGTCAATCTTAATGCTTCCACATACCAAGACATTTTGGACAACACCATGCTTCCCATCCAACATGGGATCAACTGGAATGGAGATTGTGAGCCAGGCCTTCTCATCAGGGCCTAACCTCTTAAATGCTGTAATGAATGGGCACACATTCTCCCAGAAACTCAAAATCTTGTGGAAAGCCTTCCAAGAAAAGAGGAAGCTGTTTTGGCTGCAAAGGGGACCAACATATTAAAAATGTATTTTAATGTAATGTCATTAAAGTCCATTTGGTGTAATGTTCAGGCATCCCATGTAAAAAGAATTGAATTTTTCAAGATCTAAGAATTTTTCAGCTTTTCTTTGAATTTTAATTTTATTACCATGCTTACCTAAAAGAACAAAATAAATCAGACTCTCTATCTCGATTACCATTGTGTAAGCTAGTGTTATTAAATGTAATTTAAAAAATTATGAAAAGTACATACAACTGATGCATAATTTCCCCCCATTGATTTTTAGTTGATGATTTTAAATACTTAGACATACACTATATGAACAAAAGTATTGAAACTCACCCGGATTTGGGCTAGCCCCCTTACTTCAAGTGAAGGGCAATCTTAATGTCTTCTGCTTCTCCATGGAATCTCAGATTATCTAGCTCCAGATGCACAATGCTGCTTTCCGATGTTGCTTTCAGAGTCCGTTTGCAATTCTGTAATAATTGATTCAACAGGTAGAATAAAATACAGCGATGGTGCCGGAGCAGCGGATTCAGTTTCAACTGTCGTAGTTGTACATATCGTCTGTTCTCTCTGCCTGGAAGATTTTTGGCTGATAGCTCATTTTTATGTTGGATATTAGTTATATAAGTGGTTGTGTTGATGTTAGCTAACTTCAGCTGCGCTCTTTGTGCTAGTCGTGTGCATCTTTCTTATTTTGGTATCCTCTTTTTCTTAATGTTTACTTTTTTGCTTTAAATCTTTTCTACACTGATTTAAAGCTAATGCCAGCAGCAAGCTAGTAGTTAGCTGACTGCTCTCCTCTGTTTGGGTTAGTTAACATTAGCTGCAGGTTTCTAAACTGCTAGCAGCCTAGCTTTTCTTAAGCGTAACTATTCCCTGACTGCATGTTCGTTCAACCCCGGGTGGTATGGGGGGCTAGAGTACTCGACAAAGCTAGATTCATGCTTCTGTTTCCCTCGTCTCAAATTCTAATGACAGAGGTACTGTTTTTACCAAGCATTAGAGAAAGACAAGGGATTTAGCAAGAATGAACCTAGCCATTGTCATATGAAGAGTGTAGTAGTGTGGTCTCAAATGCAAAAAAAGGAGGCAACTGGGGAAACTATTGCAAACCCTTTGGGGCCCACCCAGATAGAAAAACGCATACTATGCCAAAAGGAGAGGTAGGAAACTCCATGCAGTTAATGAGCTTCCTATTCGCAGTAGCCAAGAAAGGGAACATGGTGATGATGAACAGCATTTGCCTCTTCCTAAAACGTTTAGACTGTACACTAGCAAAGAACCCCAAACTTAAATTACAAAAGTTACTCCTCAAAAGGTAAAATGCACATCAAATAACATTCAGAATTAAGTACTTACTCTGGACACAGGATGCAACTGGAAACTCATTTGTAATTAGATTTGTGTGTGATGGCATTCCTGAGGAAAACCTGATTGGTTTTCCTGATCTGAGTCAGCTGAGTGCAGAATTTATTACCTCCCAAATTATAAATCATCTTTCTGACTCGGGTTACAGTGCAGAGCACATTATTAGTGCTATGATGATTATGAGTGGGATCAGGAGTGGGCTCCAGGCCAAAAACTAATAAGGAAATATATTCCCTATACCCACTGCTATAATAACTTAGCAGTGGTTCATGCAATGGAGGCAGAGCCATATGCAAAAACATTTTTTGAGCCATCAAGATCACTGCACTCCTTGTTCCATCGCCGTTATGTGTAGCAAAAAAATCAAGTTCCCTCCCTTAAACACCTGCAGGAGTTTCGGTGGAGTAGTCACCACGATGACAAAATTAGGAAAATTAGGATGCTATCCTTGGTATTCTATCAGAGATTTCAAAGGACAGCGTAGCTGATGTGAGTATTTGCACAGAGGCATCAGGTTTGTTGACAATGCTGAGAAAGCATCATTTCTTTGAAATAGGCAGATTCCTCCTGGAGATAACAGCCTCTGAAGGAGATAAGAGATGAAGACTCACTGACTAATTCTGAGTCACCTCTGCTCCTGCAGCTAAAAGAACAATGAGTTCACAGCTTTCAGACAGTGTTGTTCTATGTGCTGTAGGTCAACCCAAAACCTCTGAAAGTTCTTGGCAGGGTCTGAAGAGAGCTCTTCTCAACATTCTGGACAGAGCCATTGTGGAGATGGAGATCAGGTTCTCCAGAGGCCATCTTAAACTGATGATGGCAGTGAATTGCCTCCTCCCTCAATCTTCCTCTTTTTCAGATGTTGGCTTGTTATGCCCACTGCAGAAGCTGGCAGGTATTGCCTGCAATGACAAATGAAATTGTGCTGCGAAAGTCATGTAAGAAAAGAAATTCTGCTGTTGCAGACTTTTCCACCATTTGCAAACCTCCAAGAATTTAAGGAAGCTTTTCCTCAGCTCCATCGTCTCCATGTAACTGCTATTGTAATTGGAATGTGACATGTGACAGCTAGTTCTCTACGTGACAAATGTGTCCTAACCCCCTTCTGATGCAAAATGTTACATGAGAGAAAGAAAAATTAATTAATTTGTTTTAGGTTTTTTTTGCCCAAAGCAAGACTGATCCTACAATTGGGAACATATCTTAGATTTGACCACAGAACTCTGAAAATGAAAAAAGGGGGGGTGACTAACTTCAAAGGTAACATAAACTCAAACAGATAACACTGAGCAAAACACTATTATATTATGGGTGTGGGGTCACTAAGGTAATGCATAAGCGGGTCTTAAAATATTTAATGTTACTACAGTTTACTTTAGCTTTGGTTAAAAACATAAAACAGACCATTTTATAGCTTAAACAGTAAGTACACAAAACATTGGTGTTCCACCAGCGTCTCTTACTGTCCCTTCATTGGATACAGTCTAGAACCGGACTACAGTATATCAAGGTATAGATAGGTGCCTAAATGTTATGCTAGCACATAGTACATTAGGCTATAGGACTAAGCATTAAAATAAGCTATACTAGCTAGGATACCGGTGGCTAAACTCTACGCTGGCAAGGACGCTTTATGGTAAAGACATCAAGATGGGGTGAGACCACTGATGGTGGTTTGTTAAAATGGGTGGGTGCAGGCCTGGCCTGCCAGCTTCCTCTTTTGTTAACAGCCTGACAGTATCGGGACAAAGTGGGTGATGAGTGGTTAATTACTGTTTGGGGTGGTCAAACACTTGATGGTGAAGTTTCAGCGAAAATAGCACAGAGATCCTCCAGAGCATCAGCCATGGAGTGCTGAGCAAACACACACTTTTCTTTTACAAGGAAGCTGTGCTGTGAGCGCTAAGCCTGCTGATAGATGTTGGGACATGTCCCTTTCTGCCTGACAAGCACTAACTGAAGTGTATTTTGCGCTTCGGCTTAGAAACGCCTCAGCGTTGGTACAAGAGCAGGGCTCGGGGCTCACAGTAAATGCATATGAGAGTGCGTTTGCTTGTGTTGTGTTATAGAGGGGAGGGAGGCTGAAGAGAGAGAAAAAAATCCCCAGATTAGAAAATAATATCCCCATCCCAGTACAGGATGGCAGCTTTGGCTGTATTGCTTCACTGGGATATTACAAAATCCGAGGGGAATTCTGAATTGCAGGTTGTGAAGCAGAGGCCAATTATGCTTCGTTTGTTCATTTGTTAGTGAGACAGTCCTAACCATGCAAAGCTGAGGGAATTGCCATCTGCGTTGCCAAGCGTGGATGGACGGCAATTTCGCCTACTCTGGGTAAATAAACACATCCAAAAACGGAGCAATAATGATCTTAGCACTTTTTGTCTTCATGCTGGGATGCAGATGACACGCATTTTAGAGTTCACATGCCAGGCCTATACATAGCAGCATCTAAACTAAATAAATTAACTGTCAGGACAGGGGGAAAAGTATTTACAAGCAGAAGCAGGATTGGGGGCAATTATCAGGAAATTTGTAGCATTTTTGAGTAAGTGGTAGCAGATATAAAGGGGAGGATGTTGGCTAGTTTAATGCTCCTGTCTTCATTAGGATGGCTCACAGGGATGGCCAATCCACTCAAACTGAGCTCAGAGCCATAGGCAAAGACAATTAGTATGTCAAGGAACATTTGCTGCTCTGTCATTTAGTTCAGCGTTTTCCAAACACAACGGTTTATGGTGCTTTGTAATTATCAAGGCCCGCACGCTTGAGATAAACACCTTCTACAGTGAATCTAGAAAACCTGTATGGCTACAAAAATCCTGAAGCAGTTTTGGGCATGAAAGTCACAGACAACCAAATCAAGGCCAGAGCTGAAAGAAACTGCATGAGGTGTTTATTTATTTATTTATTTACCTAGTTATTGGTATCCTTTAATAAACTGTTGTCACGTTTAGCAGAAATGGTTTAGGTTTTACTATTTTATCAATTTATTATTTGATTCATTATATTAATATAATATAAAAAAAAAACTGCATGTGACAAATAAAGAATCTTGAATCTTTATAAATTGTGAAATTTGAATATTTTTGTATCCCTACAATAACTTCTGTTGAAATATGCATATCTTTATCATAAGTACAATAGAATACATTTTCACTGAAAGAGTAAGACCCCCCCCCCTTTTCCTTCTTTTTCTTTTTTTTTTGAGTGACCCAGAGGGGCAATAAGTGAATGTCAGATAAGGAATGATTTGCTAGAAACAACCCCTTTAAAATAAACAAAGCATTAGCCAGGAAACAGTGTGTTTCTCAAATTCAGGTGAATTAAACACACACACACACACACACACACACACACACACGCATACATACACACACACCTCACAGGGCGCTGCTGGGCTTTGCCAGGCTGAAGTCTGCACAGTGTTTAAAGAGCACACCCTGTAACACCTCAACATGTGTTTTCGTACAGGTTTGCAGGTTTGTGTGTGTTCTGTTCAGAGGAAGACAGAAATTTGAACCAAAATGGGATGCCATGTTTTCATGCATGTGTGTGTTTGTAAAAGTGTTTGTGTGTGTGTGTGTGTGTGTGTGTGCTGGTACATGTGTGCTTTCAGTTCAGAAGAATACAGAGATCTGGGGTAAAACATACTGCCGTGTTTTCTTTCCTGGGCCTGGTGTTTATTTTCTGTTTCTTTGGTTTCAAAGCGTGGGCAGCAGACTGCGGAGGAAACCAGCATCATTAAAATTAAAGTGCTATGATTGAATGGTGTTTTTCCTGCATATGGCACAAACATTTAAAATTTTGGCTTTTGTTGCGACAATTTAAGCCTCTTGGCTTTCGTTTTAAGATGAGCTGCAGGTTCTCATGTTTTTCCATGAGAAGAATATAGGCAGTGGCAGACTGTTACTGTTAGAGCTAGGCCTTCAGTTCAGTTCAGGCCGCAACTGTCAAAAAGGATGAAAAAACACAATAATCTCTAGGGGATATCATTAACAGTTAAGCCCATTCTACATTAAAAGCAAACCATTGATGTTTTATTTAAACCTTGTAGCAGACATAGTAACATATGTACGTGTGTGTGTCTGTGTGTGTGTGTGTGTGTGTGTGTGTGTGTGTAGAGTAAACGTACAAGGGCAACTGCATATAAGTGAAAAATGCCTACAAAACACGTCCCCAAATATGCTCCCAATACACTTCATTTCATTTTAATCTTAGCTTAATACATTACCCTTAAATGTAAAGGTACTGCAGCTGCAAGGGATGCGTCAAAGTGCCGCTTTACTTTCACATTTGGTTACTTTCAAACTTGCTAGACTGTAGCCACCTAGATACCAGGGGGAAATCTTGATTGGATCATTTTCCAGGGTGCTTCAAGAATTATCCCCCTTTTCCCCCCAAAAAACTAGTTGCACAGCATAAATCAACAGGTCTTCTCTGAACCTAGATGGTCCTCAGGTTGTCAGGTTTGCCTGACACGTGAAATTCAAGTTTAAAACTTCAAATCAAGATCTTAGCCAGAGACAATGGGCCCGTAGAGCAAATAAAACATTTTTGGCTTCCACATCATTTTACTTATTTTACTTATGTTAAATAACTAATAGATGACTAAAAGATGAAAAAAATGGATCAGAGAACAACGGCACTAATTTGCAGCTAGCTGAAGCTGTAGATTCAAACAGCCTGTCAGTGATTTTCTGACAAGTTTCTTCTCGTGGTTTGCATGTAGTGAAACATCCTTTAGATTTCTTATCCATGTAGGCTTATTTTTCAAGCTTGTGACATCTAGCTTTTAGTCTTCAGTCAGTACTAGCAAGGGCAAGTAGTTTCTACAATCTGATTACACACAACTGTGTTAGCCAAACTACAAGCATGTCATTAAGTTGCATTGTTCAATGCAGAAATGTTTTAATTTGCTTTAGAAGAGTTCTTTATTTATCCACTATGTGTTTGCAGTATTATGTCAGCACCGATCTAAAGATGTTGCTACAGCAGCTGCACATGGACAATGTTTAAAACAGAACTTTAAGTAGGTTATTTTTTAACTCTGTTTATTGAGATTTAGTCTCACAGATTTTGAAATTAAATGCTCCAATCATAGTGTTTTTCTGTTGTTTCTGAGGGCTATTTTTCTGCTGATGAGTTCAGCATCCAGTTTGATAGCCAGTTTAAGTGGCACACTATTATGCTAATTATGCTAATTCGATAGGACCATGACGGCTAGTAATAGTAGGAGACGCAACCATAATAAAGATGTTACTGTGATGACACTTTGCAGACACTTAGCTGAATTATGATGCAACAGTGTAAGATTTACTGATAGGTGTTATTTTTTTTAGCAATACCTTCATGGCCAGCCGTCACTGATCAGAGCAACTGGTTTATATGACTGAGTGTTAGCATTGCTACCAACACACTAGTGTGTGTGTGTGTGTGTGTGTGTGTGTGTGTGCGCGCTTCTCTGTGGTCATTCTCTTGCTGCTCTTAAGCTCTGTAATTGGACTCTGTTTGTAAACAGTCTGTCCTCTTTCAAAAGTGCCCCAGAGATTTGCCCCAGGAAGTTAAATTACAGCCAAACTGCCTCATTTGGCTTTGGGCTTGGAGCTCTATGCCTGAGTGATGCTAATTACTGCAGGACTCAGCTTTCCTTTCACTATCTCTGGTCGAACCATTCCTCAACAACAACTGGAGGCAACACACACATATGCACACACACACACACACACACACACACGTTTCCTGAAGTCATCCACTCCAGAAATTAAGAAAGCCGAGCCATCCCAAATTGCAAGGTGCTGTTTACATTTGTTACAGGTTTACAGTAAATTTGTCGGCTAGTTACACAAGGATTCACTCGAATTCAACAATCAAGATAAAGTGTGTGAAACAAGAGCATGCCAAGTGTAATAAAACTGCAGTCCACTTTTATGAAGGAAAATTGCCTTTGAATTGAGAATCTGTTAGACCGATTTGCTGAAGAATTGGCCATGGCCATGTTTCAAGACTTTTATAAAAGGCCAACTTTACTCATTGATACCGAACAATGGTTTTAAAAAAAACCCTACAAAACACCTTGAGTTTGTTCTTCATTCACTTGCATTGACTTAACTTTCTTAAAGTCTTAGAAGGTTCATTTTAAGAAAAATAATATTATGTGAATATTTGCACCAATTTTAGTGACAGTGCTGCTTAGGAAGTAAAGCTAAAGCCCACACATTCTGAGTCAGTTTCCTACACCCAGATTTAGCCTAAGCTGAGAAAATAATCATTTAACTGAGAAAATCATTTATACATTTAAATGGTTTTCTGAGTCTCCATGGTCCAATGTAGAACCCTTGACTTTATTAAAGGTCTCTTGAATCACCACTTTATGGGGTGTAGAGATAATCCATGTAAATGAAAGCAGCCCTTTATTCCCTTGTCGTGATGTGAGCACTCATCAGCACTCAAACATTTCAAGTGTTTAAACCATCTTTAGGCTTAAGACTTTTTAAAAGAGGATCTCTGACTGAAACTTGTCAAGTAAATACCTTAAATAATTCAAATATGTTGATAAAAATACATAAATGCATTTATTTAAATAGAAATACATCTTTATTTCTCTTGTCTTTATTCTCTATTATTCTCTATTATTTCTCATTTATTTCTCCTTTACCTTGAAATGACCTGAACTGGAAGCTGTATACAGGTCTGAAAAAAAGAGACCATTGCAAAAATGTTCCGTTTTATCTTTTATAGATGCAAGTATTGAACGGAACAGCTTTGCCTTCGTTTTTAAGAACTGCTGACAACATTTCTCCTAATTTCCAAATAAATATATTGTTCGTCAAATCATAATTTTAAAGCAAGTGGCAATACATCAGAATAAGAGAAATGATGCAGGGTTCACAGAACTTGAATAAATGAAAGCAAACGAATCTCTTGTTCAAATCTCTTGTTCACTCAACAAAATGGAAATAATTATCTTTGACGTTCTTCTATTAGTGTTTTACCATCCAACTGGTCTCATTGCGAGAAGAGAGTGTCGATTAAGATTTGATTCAGACAGGAGGAAAAAAAAGATCTGATTCAGGTGTTCACTAATTAGTACCTCATAAAGCAGAATGAGTTTTGTGTGGGAATTTAATAGACACTGGCATGGAATGTTTGTCATACTCATAGAGAAACTAATTTAAAAATAAACTGCAGTGGTCTCTTTGTTTTTTGGAGCTGTACATACACACAATTATCAGCTCTGCAGTATATTTAGTGAGGTCAAGAGCTGCAAGTCAGGCCATATCAAAGAAAACAGACAACTGAGGAAAGTTTGTATCACAAGTGGCAAGCCTGAACTGCTCTATGGCACTTGTTCATTCAAACCAATAGTGAAAGACAAGCAGTGACTGGTGTTATTGGCCAGTTTGCGTTTCTGTTTTCTTGTGGAGGAAAAATACATGCAATGTAATTACTTTATTTGCAGTCAGATTGAGTATAAATCACTGCAAGTGGTAAAATAAAGCTTGCACAGACTGTGAAAAACATTTAGGATAAACACTGATGTATAAGTGTCAATTGAAGCAAAAATGATAGTGGAGCTCTGTTTAATGGGTACTCCACTTCTCTCTGTTGGTGCTGCCGGATAGACACAATTCATTTTGCCCCACTCACTCTATCTGCTTCATCATTTTATTCATTTGGCTACATTTGTTTTCTGATAGGCAATACGGTTGTCATCAGTGTTTTTATCTTGCTCTGGCTCAGACTGAAGAGTAGATAAGTACAAACCAGGGTGGATTCCATAACAGAAGATAACAGTAATGGCAAACTATGAGTAGCTCCATTGTTCCCTTATTTATAACGAACAAAATAATATTTACTAGTTTATGGGACTTTCACCAAATTCATTTCAATGCATTCTATCTCGCAAGGTTCCTGTTAACAAAACTGTAACCAAATTATTATTCAGGCAAACATCTTTCTTCATACTAAGGAAGACTTTTTAAAGTTGAATGGCATAACAAAGCATTTCTTAAATGAAGGTGCAAAATGTGCCAAAAGAAGGCAAAGTGTCCCCAAACGTTTCCTGTCCATTGAATATGAACATTCAGATGGGAAATGTATAACAATGTATTGCAATTACGCAGTTCCAGTTCTCTGAGAAAGGTGGATTCCAGTGCAATCTTTTGATGCCCCAGAACAGAACAGAAATAGCAACCTACAAAGTAGCTGGATGGTTTCTTTTATTGTAATGAGTAAAGTCATTTGTGCAATCATATTTACTAATTAATGGTACTTGCACCATTTTAAATTCATTGTATTCTAGCTAACATTCTTTTTTTTTTGTCTTGTCCGGCACTTTTAGCAATCAGAATGGCGGTCTGAATGCTTGTTTTGCCAAACACTTTTTGCTTTGTCAAGAGTAGCACTGTAGACTCTCTATAGGCTCCTCTTGTTGATATATATATATATTTTTTTATTATTAACTTTTATGCCGGACCTGGGGAGAGGAAAAAAAAAGGGGGGGGGGGGGAGGGGTACAAAACAACAAGGGATAGAGCACAATAAAAATGGAACGTATTGCCAACTGCTGCACCTACAAACAAACGACCGAAAACAGCAGAAGGAGAAGAAAGGCACAGACACACTAAAAACACCAATCAACTATATTATTGTGTGCATCCCTGTGTGTAAATGCGCATACAAGTGTGTGTGTGTGTGTGTGTGTGTGTGCATTCTAGCTAACATTCTAGCTAAAACAGACGTTTGTAACCCAATCATTATTCAGACAAAATATCTTTCTTCATACCAAGGAAGATTTTTTGAAGCTAAATGTTAAAGCAGAATACACTTCTTGAATGAAAAGTAACAGATACAAACAGGCATCAAAAGATCCGGTCACAATCCATCACAATCCAATCAATGCATTCTAGTTAGCGGTGCTCCGTAAACAAATTATCTTTTTGAAGCTGAATGTCAAAGCAAAATATGCTTCTTGAATGAAAAGCTACATGTGCCAAAAGAAGGCAAACCTTTGATGTCCAGTGAACGTGAACATTCATATGCAAATGTGTTACAACTTATTGCAGTTATGCAATCTTCTGATTCATTAGCAAAGCTAGCATTAGATGCCAAATCCACCTGAGCTTTGGTAGTTTCCTCCTGTTAGTCCAAACATCGCAGACTTACTGCTATTCTACATGTTCAAGCCAATTAGCTGTGCCAAGACTGTCTGCGTGAGAAAGCAGCAGCCGACGACAGCAGAGTTTCAGTGCCATTTAGTCGAGCTGTTTTCATTCTCTGCTCACACCCTGCTGGACTGATCTTTCAGGGAGGTGTTAGCGTTCGTGACGTGAGTGCTAGCGGCCCACTCAGGATAACAAATCTGTCAGCGAGGATGTATTGTGCGCTCACTTCCCCAGGCCTAATGACAGATGCTGTCACCTACTCGTTTTAAAGAGTGTCTGCATGTGTGTGTGTGTGTGTGTGTGTGTGTGTGTGTTGTACATGTTGTCTTCAACTTGCACACCTGATACAATCGCATTCATTCAGACATAAAGACCATCTCTCAGTGATTCGATAATTGCTGTGCGTAATGCTGGTCTTAAAAGCATAAGAATCACTACAGTTTACGTCATCAGTGTGAAAAAGCACATGCATCTGTTTTTGGACGCCTTCTTTTAAAACGTTTTGATCTTCAGTCTTATATTTAAGCTACGTAAAAGACCTGGATGTTTGTCACAAGTATAAACTAAGTCTTTGCTAATCTTTTGGATACATTCAGCTGCAGCACTTTTTGTGCCCATGGTATATATAATTTATTAAATACATTTAATAAATGAGCAGCATGAGAAACCGTTTCTGCAAAGGTTCTGCTGAAGCATTATGCGCTAAAAAAAAATACAAAACGCATAATCGCACAGATTCTAAATTTACTAAGCACATTTGTGTTAATTAAAAAAGTATATAATTTGAACTTGATGAAAAGATATTATTGTGTTTAAGGTCTTGTTGTGCAGAAAAAATCTATACCTTTTTAGAACAAGCTGAAAAAGGTGATAAAGAGTGGACCTGTCGATAAAGAACATAAATCAAATGTAAATGCAACTCTGTGTGTAGCTGATTATATCATTATATGTTCATATTTCAAATCTTAAGGAACAAATCGGTTTTATACTAAATATGGTTCTGTGAGGATATGAAGTCTGATTCAGTCTGAGCGCACTGCTCGACCACCCCCTACGGGACCGCCGCAGCAGAGAGAGCGAGCTGCGTGTGATAAATTGACCACATGCTTGAACCCAAAGGTTGGCAAATTAACAGTTAATTAGTGGTTGATAAATAGCAGATATGCACTACAGGCTCAGCTGCTGCAAGCTCCTCTGCTCCACAGCTCACTAAGGCAAGTGTTTATGTGCTGGTAACAAGTGTCAGAGCAGACTGTTATGTCTGTGTTTTGTCACATGCTGAGATTGCTCTCAGATGTGCCCCCCCATACCAAAAAAAAGACACACACACACACACACACACACAGACTGGTCTGCTCTTTACAAACTTATACATACTTATTATCAATGCCATTGATGCTGATCTATTGGGCCGTTAGACTCTGTGTTGTGACAGAAAAAGGGTTCGTTTCATCGAAAGGCATCAACACGTCTCAACCCATGGAAGGAATTTATGTTAAAAAAAAGTCTGTTATTGTATACCGATGACAACAAGCATAAACAAAATCAGAGTAAACACAGTAATCTACTGTGATGCTGATATGTTTGAACAGAGTAATCCTTAAAAGACCATTAGAAGAACCTTTGTTTCATAGTGTTCAACAGTAATTGCAAAATGATCTCCGTGTACGAGTGCAGAAGCTTATAATTGACATTAACCTGTATTTTAGTTTGTATGTGTTCAGGTTACAATAATCTCAACATACGATGTTTTGTACTTGTACTCATTTCTTTATTTTATTTGGGTTTCAGAAAATGTCCACATTTGAATTTATAATTTACTTATTGTTTTTAATGTTTGCACAGTCAGTAAGGTGCGGTTCAGGATACATTTCACTGTGTGTTGTACTTGTATGACTGCATGTGACAAACAAAGAATCTTGAATCTTGAGTTTGCGACGCTCACTCCCAACCCCACTCTGTTTACACCGTTAGCCTTGTACTACATGAGCGAACCGGTTTGGCTGCGAAGAATACGCAGTTAAAAAAGGGTTGTCCTTTTCCTTTTTCTGTGACTTAGTTGTGTTTTCTGTGTAAGTGTAAAGGATATAGGCTAACGCCAAAATCCTGGTTACATCACTGTCAAGGGAACAGACCTGTGGCGTAACTTCCGGACCCCCTGTAAGTCCTTTAGTAAACAATACTGCTATAGAGCTGCTGTGTCTGACATAAACCCAACAAACACAACATAAACCCCCATTAATAGGAAATCATATCATGCTTTTGTTATCTCCAGAGATAACTGACACCACATTTACTGATAAAAGGTTCTTCAGGGAACTAAAACTGGTTCTTTTATGGCAAAAGCTCCAAAGAACCATTCTCTGTTCCACTTTCATTTTGATGAAAACAATGGTGTGTTTTTTATATGATGTCTGTTTATTACCAAGTTAATTGTCGAATTAAGTCGCTGCTCATTATAGATGTTACCCATAAGCTCCCCCCATAAGACTGCTTGTAGTTTTCTGTCTCGTCAGCTCAAATGGGCATTCACTGTGTCAGCACAGATGTCACGTAATTAAACGGTGCTAAGAGAGAAGTGGAGGGTTTGGCCCATTGGAGAGCCATTCATGTTTCAACAGCCGAGCATGGGGCCAGGACAGCAGAGGAAACAGGAGCATGTATGTACATTAATTAGTCTATGTGCGGTACGGCTGAAGTAATAATGTGCTTGAATGTGCAGACTGACAGCCAGAACAGGCCGGTCCTTCATCAAGAAACTCGACACTGAGCACACAGTTCATTTGACTCTAAAAGGCTGCAGATGCTTTTCTTCATGAAGCAATAAAGTCAGATACCTGCAGAGCTCTCTGCGTATCTCTCAAAAATAAAAAATATCTAATGCAAAAGAGAAAAACATCCATCAAGCTCTGGAGCTCAAGGGTTGGTCCAACTGATTGTTCAGCCACAAAAGGTGATTTTACATGATTTCCCAGATGGCCAAAAAGTAGCTTATTAGCCAAAACATGATGTTGCTTATTTCGTTTCGTACTGGAATTGATGTAGCTAAAAAATAACGGAAGCTTATGTTAGCATTGTGCAAACTGCACAGTTACCTTGAACTATACTGAGGTGTTACATAATCTCAGATTGCTGGTGTAGTTTCTGACACTGCATTATGTGGTGGTGGTAGCCTAGTGGTAGGATACTTCCCTCTGGACCAGGAAGTCATAGGTTTGAATCCTACCTTCCTCATACCACCAAGACCCTTAACCCCAAGTTGCTCCAGGGAGCTCCAGGGAGACTGTCCCCTGTAGTTAGGGAATGAAAGTCGCTTTGGATAAAAGTGTCTGATAAATGCCATAAATGTGAATTATCTATAAAGAAAAGACAAAAGATTACTTAACAACAAATGACTTCACTTGTTAGCCATTTTAGCTTCTGTACAAAGAAACACTTTGAATACTGATCACATCTTTGCTGGGATAAGGTATAAAATTGTTTACATAATGAAAGAGAGACACCTCTGCATTCTGATGGATGTACTAAACCTACTTTAAGAATGTAGAAGGCTGAGGTATATAGTGCCAAGCAGTTATGGTCAGAGAAGGTTTATCCAAATGTCCAAGTGTTTGTATTCCTTTCCCATCGGACGGAAAAATCTGATGTTTCCAACCTAAAAAAATATGGAGAAAACTTTTCTGAACTAAGCAGTCGTGTCTGCAGCCAGTCAGGGCAGGTTGCTGCATGCCAGTAATAATGTGCCACAGTGTCAGACCTTGAACGTCCAAGCGGATCCTCGCCATTTAATCATCGGTTTGTCATCCCCGATTTGGATGGCGGGAGTTAAATTAAGCATGCGTTAGGCTACAAATGCAAGGCTAAGAAAAAAAAAAAGGAGAAAAAAAAAGTTATCATGCATGCAGCTCGCCAAACAGTCCCTGACAGATGCATAGTTTAGCTGAATGCACTCAGGCCCAGCAATCAAGTCGAATCAAAGCAGCTGCTTCAGCTCAGGATGCCCCAATTGCTCTAATCAACACCGTTCATAACCGCCCCGGCAGCTGCACGGAATGCAGTGGCCTGCCTCTCTTAAGGCCAGTCAGGAACAATAACACTTATTTTATTAGTGCTCCTGGACCACGGCCAGATATGCTAAGAATCCTACACATCCTTAAATGCATGCAGGCCGTAAAGAGAGTAGCCATCTAATGGCTCCTGATGGATGTGTGGACACATTGTTTGATAACTAGAGTATTTAGAAATCTTTCATTTGTTAATGAACTAGTCTCGTAAAACTCAGTTAGGTTTAGGGGTTAAGGTTAGGATTAGGGCCGGTTAAACCCTTATACTGGGAAACAGAATTGAGTCCACTATCTTTAGTGTAATGGTGACTGGTGGCAACAGAATTTAATGCGAGCAACACTGACATATTGGATATCATTTTTTTGAAACTCATTATTCAGTGTCTGTTCTTATGACTTATTATTTACTACTGCTAGTCACTTCTGTAAAACTAATGTAAAAATATTTTGTTTACATTAGTGGTTGCCGACAGTATGAGTGGTGAATTACTTTAAATGCATTTTTTGATTCTCTCCATAAACGTTCAAATAATTATACAAAAACCATCAAGGGTGAAACTGAACTTCCCATGTCCTCTTGATCCGAGATTCTCTGGTGATTTGGACTATCTGCATAGCTTTCATGGTCAGAGGAATTTCTGAAGAACTTCTTTGTAACACAAGAATTCGCTTGGGTTTTCTGCTTGAAGCTTTCAATGGAAGATGTTAAGCTGAATAGCTGCAATGCAGTTAAACGGAAAACAGCGGATTAGAGGTGCATGTTTTGGCGATGGAGCTGTCATACACGATGTAAAACATAGCAGAAGTAAAAACACACAGGTAGTATCTGCCTACTGGTGTTTTTCATATTGGTAGTAGTCTGGTATGACTTTTTTTCAGCTGACCTTACACTTATCCTAGGCTTAACTTTAACCCAAAATCTATACCTACCTATAACGCTAAACCTAACATATACTCAAATCCAAACCTCAAAAACCTCAAAACTGCAAAGGTAACATTCACTTTAGCTCTAAATATAAGCACAACCCAAAGCCCTTATCCTTATCTGAATAAATTATGCAATGAATAAATAACTCTATTGTCTGCACAACATCTGGTAAGCAACTGGGAGTATATGCACAGTGAGGAATCTACAGATTACCTTTTGAATGCATGCTGGATTGCAATGTGATGATACTATAGCCATGCAACTATAAAAATGACAGCAATAATATCACTGCAAAACAGGTATTAAGCAGAACACGGTCAGCAATAACAAATTTTATTCACTAATAGTAAAGACAATTTTGAGCAATGGTTACGGCCAAAACTGTAATGTACATCCTTTCTCCTGCTCAAAAACTAAGCATTGCTGGTGTTTAAATCTGGTCCAACTCTCCTGGTGCAGGCCCCAGTGATGGACTTCCTCTCTGAACTATTCTGTGTTGGACATGGTCCTTCTCCAAACACAGTGCACCTGGGACAACAGCTTTAGTTCCCAGTTCAGTGTTAATCAGCGGCATCGTATGCCTGCCAGCAACCAGGGGCTCGTATGCACACAATTAATTCGCTTCTCAGCCTTTTACACAGCCAATACCGCCGCTTAGAAGAAGAACCAGTACGGTACGGCGTAATGGCACAAGCGTAGAAGCTGAATGGTAACATTTTACGGAAATCACTCTGATTGCTGAAAGAGCCCTGAAGAATTTGGGGCAGAACGTGATGAAGAAAAACATTTAAGGGGCCCTATCATACCCTCTCATGGACTGTGGTCCGTCCATCGCCTCAGAGTTTAGACACAAGATACCCCCCAGAATCTGATGGTTGTCATTTCGGTGAGCCAGGATATTTCACATGGAGATTTCCATCACCGCTTGCATTGATGAAACGTGTGTGTGTGTGTGTGTGTGTGTGTGTGTGAGTGTGTGAGAGAGAGAGTTACAGCTCTTTTTGTCTCTGACATTCCTCACTTGATTCCACTAAGGAAGAGTGGAGAGGATTTCCGCAGTAATCGTCGTCGAGAGCCGGCCTGGAACTCCCTTATCTAAAACCTATTTAGTCTGCCGTTTACAACCACACAAGCTCATGGATAAATACTCATTTTCCTTCTCCTGGCAGTGCAAGACATGCCTATGGTACAGCTGCACATTCATGTCATAGGCATTTTGAAAGATATCCGATAAGCAACCAGACCGTTATGGCTGCGCAGGGCCTCCATGAGCTTCTCCCACAGAAGACCTAATGCAAAACGCTAGTGATTAATAGCCTACCAGGGACGTGCACACTGGCAGCATTCGGGAGAGGTCAGCCTTGTCATTAAGTTAATGTTCGTCTACAGTTTGGGCTAAACACAGCACCTTTTATGGAATTATTGTAATTAGTCGAACCATTAGCCTTAATGGGGAGTAATGGCCAGTTAGATGTTATTTGGTAAAACAACACGCCAGAGGCTGAAGGTGTTTTATTACGTCTCTATATTAAGCCCCTTTCTGGAAGGTAGAAAATGTTTCCAGATCGAGGGCAAAAATTGGCTCGGCCGCTAATTCACTTTCCACATCAAGCCCACGAGGGACCACCCACTAGGAAAATAGGACCTGACGTGTGTGTGTGGGGAGTGTGTGTATGTGTGTGTGTGTGTGTGTGTGACTGCTGAGCAGTGACTCAGGCAGGAGGGGAGTTTACTACAAAAGTGATCCGGCTCTTTTGACTCATGGACTTATGCTGCTTGTTAAAAGATGGCGTTCTAATGTAACTATTATTTGAACAGCAGAGCTTCATTACCACTCATTTTTCAAGAGAACTTTTGATCATTTATAATAAATTCAGGTACGTGGAATGCCAGTCATTGTCCTATCTCGTTAAATGAAATATACTATGAGGAATTGTAGAAAAATCCAAGAGAGCTGTTTTGTTGCAGAGTGAGACCTAAACGGCTTGCCTGGGAACAGCATAACCTCTGGCATTGTGAAAATATTAGTGCTGTTTTTTTTTTCCTTTTTGGTGTTTTTTTTTTCTACATTGCTCCACGCACCCCTCTAATTGTATGTTTGCATTCGGGTCCCTTTGGGCCGTCCGATAGGCTACTACAGGGCAGTAGAAAAGTGCCTGGTTTTGAACGGCAGGGCATATACGCTCCAATAAAAGGTAGCTCCGAATCTCATGGATGAGACTTGGCTTGTTAATCAAATGCTTTCCAGATCACACTTCAGTTGGGGTAATTACTCTTTCAGAGGGAATTGCTGCACACAAAGGCTTTTGTAAACACAGCCAATAACTACTTTAATTGCGGCGCAGGCCGGATGACGACCAACTATTTGGTGTTTGAGTAGCGAGGTAAAGAGTGTGAAATATGAATGAAACATCCCTGCTATTGCTGTCTGTGAGATTTATGACACATTTATCAACTGCTTTTTATGCCACGCTTGGTGTTTAAGCTTGGTCATGGGTCATTTGCGCTACACAAGCAACATCTTTCTTCATCTGTGTGCAATGCGTCGGCCCTTAGAAGACGTTTTCCCACCAAAAAAAAACAAAAACCAAAAAAAGGTCCTTCTTTTAGATAAACCTTCTTCTAGAGATGATATATCTGCATTTAATTGCATTTCAACTACATTTTCCACCAAAATTACTGTATTGTATGATCTCATTGAGGTAGAGAGTCTGAGAGACACTGCTTTTGTACTCAACTTGTAGAAACACAGTATTGCAGAGGTGTTGTTTCAATTATTAATAATGTATTTTGTACACACACACACATATATATATATATAAAATTTACATAATTATTTCAAAAAAACATATTCCTCAACATTGAAATGTAAATGTAAATGTTTTATAAATATAAAAACTTGGTTCTAACTCTCACAGAAAAGGATTAAATGTACCCAATTAGTTTTATGAGAATTTTCACATATTTAGAATCAGTTCATGTTTTACAAACTTTTTTGTAAATATTTTAAAAATATATATTGCCATAGCTGTACAAGCCAAGTGTCATGTATTTTCCTTATTTGACTTTTCAAATACATATTAGTTATAAATCTTACCTAAAATTAAATTTCTGATAACATTGCATGACACCTTTTGTACAGCAGGCTGGTTGCTTAATTTAATTTAGGCGAATGTGCGGCAGGTATATACATTTTAACCATTATGATTAAACATTTTTATTGTGCAAATGTTCAATTTACATTGCTTTTGGTTACATTTACACTTGTGTATATGAGTAAAGACATCACACAATTAGACAATTAATCAATATTTTTAAGATTATTTTTAGATATCATTCCTCCTGAAGCTTGAGACTTGCGAAACTGTAAACAGTAGGTGGCCATATTTCTCTAGTCTATATATGATGCTGTATACGTGAAGCAGACTGTCCCTAGTGCCCTTATTTTGACTTTTAAAAATGTTCTCTGGTTAGAATAGAATATAATAAAATATCAAGACATTTGAATAGCAACTTTCTTATTTTCTTACAAAACTTTATTTGGTTTTAGTTCTTAGCAGCATACTGCTGTTGGCAAGATCTCGTTTTAATGAATCGCTTTTAATTCACAAGTTGAAGTTTAATTTAAATAGTATTATTTTGTATAATTTGTTGATCAAGACAAAATAAATAAAAATGAAGCAAACCTTCCACAGGTTCCCAAAGAAAAAACAAACCAAAAATAAAAGTTGCTTTAAATTTATATGATTTAAATGTGCAAAATGTTTGTGCAGGAATAAACTTTATAAAACTGCTGCAATGTGACACACTGGAATCCCATCAAATAAATTTTGAGCCCTTTTCAGTTCAATAGGCTACCTGCTCAATTTGACCAGAAAGAAAAAACAAACATGAGTCTTACATACCTATAAATGGTTAAAGTTCCACAAAGAGACCACATTCTAAAAGCGTAACCTCAGGTCTGGTGTGGCTAATATTCTCCACTAGCCAGCTGCCCCTTCTCTTCTTGACGAATTGCATTTATCTCCTTTCCATTTAGCTAAACCGCGAATACCTTTCATTCCCCCTTTGCACAGTTTATTGGAGTCTAATGGCTTGTATTTTGGCCGTGCTCCTCTGTTTAGACACGAACTTGTCTGTTGTGATGGTGATTGAGCAGTTTTTGCAGCTTTGAGGTGCTAAGTAACAATTAGGCCAAACCTAACAAGAACCTGAGAAAGGGCCTCTTCTAAAACGGCCGTATCTCAACCACCGCACTCTGCTGTGTTTCAACACCGAAAGCCATGAAAACAAGCGCCCAAGGAATTCTTGGTGGTTTATTCTTTGTCTCCTCAGGTGCTTGCATACCTCCCATCTGGGATTGGTCAGGGACGACCCGAGCACCCTGAACACTTGCATATCATCGTTGATTGCACATGGCAGCCCATGACCTGCACTGAAGGCACTATGCTGCCATGGAAGATTGACGATTATTGATGCAGAAACCCTTCGCTAATTCGGCGTAGAAGGTTAGTACGCGTTCTTCAATGAGCCAGGCTGATAGCTGGCTAACTGTTTTAACCTCATCACTAAGAAGCCATGCCATCCGTGATTTTCTTGAAAGGACTGAAATATTGAAGGACAAGCAGGGTTTATGTCCTCCAGAGTACAAGCAGGTCAATGAGTTAAACAGGACTAAGAATGCAAGCTTTTGTATCTGAGTCATTTACCTCCATCTAACAATCCTCATGCAAAGTAACTCATGTATTTTCATCTTTATAGCTAACAAGTCATAAGACAATCTCTAAACAAGTTTATCCTTTAGTGATTTACCAGTCTACACCCTTCTAACCTATCATGAATTAACCATATGGCTAATTCCAATACAAATGTCTTCATGCCTGAGTTAACTGTAGGGATTGAGCTTTCCCCTGCCGACTTTGATTAAATGAATCACCTGTTATGGACTCGTCGTTCCATGTTATACAGTGAAATAAACAGTCGCTGGGAATTTACATTAGCAACACTGTGGAAAATTGTGTCGCGGAGAATGGCTCAGGCTGAATGATGGAGTAATAAAATCCGCTTTGTATACAGTGCATATCTCATCAAGGTACCTGCACTTCCTCACCCCAAGCCCTCTAAAAGCCATTTCACCCCCCCCTCCCTCCCTCCACTACCACCAGTCTAGGGCAGAGGAAGAGCCAAGTGTGATTTCTCTAAAACAGTTTGTCTTTGTATCAGTGGGTTTAAGCCATGCTACAACACCTCCTAAAGATAGTTAAAGAGAAACATGTGGCACACTGGGTATCAGACCAGCTTACAGAAAAAGTGATAAGTTAAGGGGTTGACATCCCTTTAATTTGAATGTAAGACTTCAAGTGGGGTTTAGCTTTTTTAGTATATATGCAACTTATTATATATACATATAATATATATTATATATAATAAATTTTTAAATTGAAATGCTATGGTTAACTTGGGCATGAAGACATTGGTATTGGGATCAGCCATTCATGATATGTTAGAAGGGCGTAAATCACTTAAGAACAAACTTAAGAGTTTAGAGATCACCTTGTATAGCAATTCAATTTTTATATTTGTACTATTATTGATTCTTTTTTGCGCTGTATGAAGAGCATTTCTGTTAAAGTTTATAACAGACGACTTTTTTGATAAAATACAAAAAGGAAATCATTCACTGGTGTATAAAAATTGCTAAATCTAAAACTGAACCAGTCTAGAACTTACATCGAGTGGAAGTTAACAATGTTTTAGCTTCTCCTTTAGAGTTCCTTTGTTGGAGATCCACCAGCGATGATCCACTTTTAAGGTTTTAATGTTCTTTCCTTTTAAATAACAACAGAGCATTGGCACAGAATTCAGTGAAGTGTTTTCTGTGCTTCAGATGTGGCTCAGCCAGTTTTACAAGAAAGTTCTGAGCATGGTCATGACTAATTTGAATTAATCTGAATTGCTCTACAAATGTCCTCAAAAGTCCATTCACAATGACATAAAGAGTCGAATATGCCTTGTGTTCACATCGGCCCTAACACATTTTTAAATTTGCACTTCAAGAATTCTAAAATGATTCAGCGGTGTGGTTCTGAGCAAAACGTTTCTGCGCCCAGACATCTCTCAGACAGCTGCCTAGCACGGACCAGGTTTAAAGTGTAAATTAACGCCTAGGACATGTTGCTAATGTAATTCGTGTAATGTAACTCCGGCGAGTGTGTACTCTTCCCTGGCTGGCCAGGGTCCAGCCGAGGCCGGAGCGACCGCTTTGGATAAGCGAAGGGCCTCCGTTTCTTAGCCATTAGGACTCTCTATTGCCAAGCAGACGTTTAAATCCACTCCCTCTGTCATTTTAAGTGCTTCTGTGGCTTCATTTATTGCAGGGCACTTGTAAACTTTCCCATAAAAAAAACCCTCGGTGAACCTCTACTGAGGACGTTAAGTGTAGTTTGCTATTTATCACTGGTTGCAATGCAGCCAGGCAGATGTGCACTGAGGGGAACCGTGCCAGTGCTTTTCAAGAGACATTATCGTCGTTTAGTGAGAGAGCACAGTCATCCCACAGCAATGCAATGACGCGATTAATTGCTAATCTGCTTATCATCCCAAGCAGCTCCACATTGGAGGCTAATCTTGTGCTTTTCAACTCTCTGACTTGTTTGGTGAGCGATGTTGCACTTTTAAGCTTAACCCTTTAAAGTATCACAGATAATAAAATTATCCATGTTTTGTATGGATAATTTTCCACTTGAAGTCCATTGAAAGAATGTATATATATATATATATATAATTAACAATGTAACTGCATCATTGAACATTGTCTAATGAAATAACAGTTTATTTAAATCGTCAATTAATGGAACAATGAAACAGCCATTATGCAATGAAAACATAAACGCTTTCAGCGTCTGATAAGCTGGACTTGTTGGGACATCTGCAATCTTGCTAAAGAGCAGAAATTCTTAAGCGCTCCTTGGAAAAATGAGCAGAAAATTGAACGCTCTGCTTCCTCTCTGGCAAAAAGTTGTTGCCTTACCATGTCGGGTCAAACATTCTGGGAAACAAAAAGGCTTGTTAGGGATGGAAATACTTTTTTGGCCCATTACTTTGACACAGTAATTATTGCATAGAGAACTTAATGATTCATGTCAAGAGGATTAGCCTGTAAAATCTCGGTAAAACAAAGCCTTGGCGTGCGCCGCTTTTCTACATTTATCAGCCGCATACGAGTGCCATTCCTCATGGATTGCATGGAGAACAGCCTCTAAACAGTGCATGTGTTTGTATATTCAACCAAAATAAAACACAGCTCTTGGGTCTGAGTTGGCCAAAAGAGCATTACAGAGTATTAAGTAAAGGGATGAGATTCAAAATATAGGTTGGACTCTCTTTTGGACTATTTTGACACACAAGCCTCTGCCTGGAGTCATTACAAGCAGAAACATGTAGTGGTGTTTAAAGCCTCATACTCGCTTAAAGAAAAGAGGTGCAATAACTTTAGCAGGCAGTGTTCTGTTACGGAGACTGCTGGAAACAAATGGCATCTTCAGCCTTTTTTTCCCCTTCTTCCTCTTTTAATGCCACGGCATGCAAATGCCTTGTGTACTTGCTGGCTGGGGTAACAAATTGCCATATCATGTGTTACAATTACTTCTTCAGTCTTGCCAGCCCATACATCTTTTCCAATGAAATGATTTGAAAGCTATGAATTATGGCCATATTTCAGTCTAAAAGAAACAAACCACTAATTGCGACGTGGCCTCTTGGTAATTTCGAAGAAGGAGCCCAGAAAGCACTCCAGAGAAGCAAGGGGGAGTGGGGGGGTAGAGGGGGTCATTTAGAACTGCTTTTGCTTTATTTTGGTTTCAAATAACAGACACTACTAATTTGGTATACGCTCGACCTTCGACCCCTTACCTCTCCCCGGCCGGCGACCCCCAGGGGAGCGCTCCAATCAGCCCGAAGCTCCATCCCTGCTCTGCTACCAGCCGACTAGGGAGACCGCCTTTTCCAAAATGTTTCTGCTAATTCCCATTTCCTTTATAATCACAAGCTTTTTCATGTGAGTGGCTGTCTGGACATGTGTGTGTGTATGTGGGGCCGGGGTGGGGGAGGGGCGATTGGTGATTACTCCAGGGGTCCAGGGCATTAACCCCACCAGGTGTCACTGGATGGCCTGTTTACTTCTGTGATTAATGAATGAACTAAAAGTCTTTTTACACTCCCCTCCACCTTGTTAAACAAGGAGCGTGCCACTGAATCAATTGGAAAAGCTCAGGCTACCCTGCGCCCTATCAGCACTGTGGAGGCCAAAGTGTCCGAGCCTTGCTCTCTTTGTATTAGTCTAACGGAGCGAGTGCTTGTGGGGGGGGCGGTGGAGGTGGAGTTCAGCAACAAGTGCTTTGGGGTAATGTTTGCTTTAAGGGACGTCTCTAACACCAAAGAAGAACCTTTCGGAATGCTTTCACACCCCTGTGGTGTGAATTTAGACACTAATTCCATTCACTGATGAAAACATGCTGAGAGAGATTTCATTCATTATTGATTAATTGTCGCATACAGCTACCCAATAATTATAATATAACAATTGTCCTTGTTATAATCAATCTTATTACTGTTGTTGTATTTTATTTGCAGAGCACAGCTGGATCTCGTGAAATGTACAATTGTGCAAGTGGTAATGAAAAAACTCACTAAAGCCTGAACTTTAGCATAACACAAAAACAACAACTTCAGTGCTCAGGCCATGTAAAATTTACAACGTGCAAAACACAGCCCCTTTTTTGCTTAGTGGCATGCACACAACGCACAATTAAATGAACATGACTGTAATGACCTCCCTAGGTACCATGGTTCAAATAATATTTGTAGCCACCACAAGGACATGCCAATTACTGCTGGCCTAATAGCTGTTTTTCCTGCCAAATGTACTCACGACGTTTAGTGACCTGGGTACAGAAAATGATCTAAGAATTGGAAAATATGTCTTCAGTCTGAGGGATTTTGCCTAATTGAAAGATACATTCATGTTAGCCTGTTGTGTACAGTGTGACTGCATAGAAACCCAATGTAGAAAGGATATAGCTTTCATTCTGCAATGAATGTATGTATGTGTTATTTATTTATTATTGGATATTAAGAAGTATTAACTTAATTTTCTTGGAACGAGTGCAATGCAAATGAATTGAATCCATAATCTATAGCGGGTATACATTATAGGCTTAACTTTTTGCCGTTTCCTGCGTGCAGACGTGTGTCGAATGACGAGTAGACCTCACACCCTGCTTAAAACAGTCAAATCTTAAACATCACATTGCATTCAACAGTGGTGTTAAGCCGTTTCCTACGGAAAGGCCGCCGGGCTGGGTGAAAACAAGCCGCAGTGTGTGTGTGTGTGTCATCCCTGAGTCTCTGATGGAGTGCTAGGAGAGAATGGTGAGGAAAGAGTGTGTACACAGGTGATTAGTGAATCACCCTGTCCTCCGCAAAAGAGGGGCCAACAAATGGTCACGTCAGTCAACCAACAAAAAGCTCAATGTTCCCTCATAACCACCATACTACACCAACACTTTGGCAAAAAACTAATAGAGCTCACCTAATGGAAGGCTGGCTTGAAACTGTTTTGATAGAGCGACTCATCTGAACTCAGAGCTCTCTTCAAACATTTGCTTATTACATATTTGGAGAGGATTTCATGGCAAAAAATAAATACGCCCAGACAGAACGACAAAACTGACAGCGCTGTCTTAGAGCACCACTTTGTTTTCTTGTTGGCTTGTTCCTTGTTCATATAACGCTATGTGTCAGTGCACCCGCATCGCTTTGTTAAACCAGAAGGTCGTCGAAAATCAAGGATACACAAATTTCTCCTAACCCCTCAATCAGTCTGCACTGGTTTGGTTTTAAATACGTTTGCTAACAAAGGATGGACCCACCAGGTTAGAAACGTGTAAACTGTATAACTATGCTTCAAAATTCGCTTTGATTACATGACCCACGGAGCCACAAAACTTAAGTGTATCTCAGCTGCTTTGCATTGTTTTCCAAGTATTTCCTAAATACGAAGCCTTTGGTGGTAATAAGGCAAGTGAGGTAAGTTTGTAATGCAGCTGTTAGCCATATTAGCTTTAGAGCTAAAGAAGTAAACTTTACAAATGAAATACATTTGGGTTAAGGGGAAAATTCAATTTTTGACCAAATTATCACAATTAGACAAATATGTTGACATGTTCAGCTAGTTGTGAAAGGCAAAAGACTTGCAATGGTTTTGTTTAGTTGAACTGTTGCTTAAATGAAGCTTCATAAATGTCTCTACAGTCTTTTGCTCTAAACTCTTGCCCTCTCAGGAGCCCCTGAAAATCTCCACATTGTGAATGAGTGACTAAACAAACATGAAGTGGCTCTTCAGAGCCTTAAGGGCCGTGGAGATTCACTGATATGACAGATGAGTCCACATATAGTGAGGGAATTTTACCAAATGTATTTTTTTATAATTGTTATTTTGTCGTTGCTTTAAACATTTTTTTTACACAAACTCTCTTTGACATTGAATTCACTAGAATATTTTGCAGCACTTGTTATTCTGTATTAAAACCTCATTGTCGCATTTTGTTTTTACACCATTTGAAATCATGTATATAATGATGTATGCTGAATATAAACCAAGGGAAATGGTCCAAATTAGTCTCGCGTAGCCAGACCCTCAGACTGATAGCTGAAGGTCTGGAATTCATAGCAGCTTTCTTTGGTCAAGACCCGCCCATAAGGCCGTTTGACCGACATGTCAAACAACCAATCACAGTTCGTTTCATTCAGCGTCACGTTTCGGGGC
>JBBPDB010000134.1:12008826-12021006 GCA_037974465.1 Brachypetersius altus
GTGAGCTGGTGAGGAGAACACAGGTTCGGTTCCAGATTCCTCCTCGGTTCCTCCAGCTGTTGTTTGGATTTGTGAAATTCCATCAGCAGCTCCTGATTTAATTTAATGAAGGACTGATTGAGTCAGACCAGATTTCTGACTGTAGACATCACTAATATACTGTACATAAAATCACTATTTACTGTGTAATGTTATTTGTATTTTTCATTGTAGGTTTGTTTGATGTATTAATACGAAAACACACTCTCTGCTCATCTGTACAGTTTTTTTTAATGTATATACATTTTTTTTAAAATCTTTGCATAGTACAATCTATATATACACACATGGATACACACACACACACACACACACACACATACCACCCTTTTAAATTCTACGGAAGTGCCAAGATAATTGCAGGCTACTCTTAACTAACACAGTGTTAGCCTTGATACCTCTCTTTTGTACTGATGGCAGACAGAAGAAGTCATGGATATTGATCAGTTCTGCTGATGGGAGGCCTTGACCCTTGTGACTTCATTTATAAACCTTAGAGGAAGTTGCTTGATCTTGGTGTTTTTGCGAAAGTGCAAGCAGACACGGCCCCACACCTGCAGAACGTCAACCTGTTTAGATTTGAGGCTGAAACGCTGATAGAGCCAGATGGGAGCACAAAACAGCCTGGAAATGGACAGGCGAAATGGAATGGAAGAGCTCATTTGTAACATCTGACGCTGAAAGAGCCGTGTTCTGAAAATAGGAATCCAGCGTTAGATGGCCAAATTGATGCAGAGCACTTACGGAGCCCATTCACCATCCAGCGAAAAGATACTTGTTCCGCTGTAAATATTATTTTTGGGCCTTTTTTCAACTTGTCAAAACAAAAGCTCTGCGATCGCTATTAGAATCCTTAATCTTTTGTTGATTGTCTTAAACACATCAACACATTCTTGACTCCCACTCTCAGCAAACATCTGGTAAAATACGACTACACTCCACACCAGGTGCAGCTTCAACAGAACACATTTTCTCATTTTTCCCCCTCCACTTTTTAACTATTACTTACTGCTCTGGTTCCAGTTAGATTTTTTTTTTTCATTTCTGACATCTATGTACTAAAATGGTCCCACTCTGTCCCTCTTTCCAGCTACATTCTGGATTAAGGCCTGGGGAAGTTCCACTTCTTTTGTAATGAAGTGACAGACTTTTTTTCCGACGGCATTTCACTTTTGATATTTCAAGTCCTGTAATATTTGCCATTAAAAATGAGTAAAGACCTACAAGTTTAAAGGAACCTTTTGTCCTCATGGTACAAAACTTTCAGGTCTCATAGAAGATACTAAATAATTCACAGTTACTAAATAATAAAGCTCAAGATTAATTACTGAGCTGGAACAAATGCTAATGTTGTTAACAGTATATGAAACCGTATTCTCTCCAGTTAGCATTACACCATGACAAGGAAGCGAATGGCTACTAGCTTCACTTTGTAATTAGCAATTAAGATGTTAGTGTGAACCATGGCTGTTAGCACAGTTAGGCCATAAATGTCAGAAACAAGAGAAAAAACACCTCTACGCTAATTTTAATTTACGTTTACGCCATTTAGTCGATGCTCTTATCCAGAGCCACATACATCAGTAGTCTACTGTTCATACTTGTAAAGGTATACTAAAATCAGTACCTGCCAAGTTACTGCCAGCTTCTGCTATTTGAACCCCAAGTACTATGTTAACAGTTATAGATAAACATATTCTAGACTATGAACATTTGAAGCTAAATGGCATTCTATATATTGTATCTGAAACAGACATTAATATATATGTTGCCATGTGTGTTGTGCTTTTACAGCGGTTTTACTCCTTCTGTCAGTGTTGTATTAAGGACAGCCAGAAGGCTCACAGTGATGTTTTTTCACAAAATAGTTTCTATCCATTGTAAATGATTAGCTGACCCCACCGTCGCTTACAAATATGCTAGTTAATTTGACCCATTATCAGGGATTGACACGTGTTATGCAAACCCGAATAGACGTCCATGGCGCATCAGTTACAGTGTTCACGGCGTAAATGCGTACCTAATTTGTGGCTTCATATTTGCGCATAACCCCCCTATCCCCCCCAGAACCACGCAGAGACAAAGACCCCGGCACGGACACCCCGCATCCCCCGGTGCCCGGCGTGCACAGACCCTCCACGCCCCCCCCCACGTTGCCCGGCGCGCACACCCCTCCCCCGCAACCACACACACATAGAGAAAAAAATTTATTTTGGTGTGTACCTGTTAATTCATGTAGGTATGATAGATTACTACAGCAAAAAAAACAAAAGAAAAAAAAAAACAACCCCTGCTCATTATTCAGCTCCTGGGGCCCAAATATGGTAAAAAAAAAAAAAAATCAAACGTTTTATGTTGGACATTTCAAGATTTTCAAACCAAAACAATTAAGTATGATTATTATATTAAATAAAAATGAACTAAACATAATAGACAGGTAGTCATTAGCGCTTAACCATTAAGCGTATTGTTTGGTTGTAATCCAGATGGAATATATCCAAAACATGCTTACATAGCTAAAGATGAATCAACGCTAGTTAGTCATCATTTGTATTATGATGTTACTCCGACAGTGTTAAATGCTAATTGGCTGCTATGCAATATCCATAGTTGTTAGTACCATCACATTTTGGACTGAAGTATTCCTTTGAGAACATGCCTGTTTTTTTTCAAAGCCCAACCAAGCAAACCAAGATCTACCCAGCAAATGGAAAGCAGAAAAGGTTTTCTTTCACCGCTGTCAATCTAAATTGAGCTGCCTGGTCAGCTTTGGCCCAAGCTTGTGACTTGACCCACGGGGAAAAAAAGCTATAGAGTGTGAATTGTTCTGAAAAAAAAAGAAAAAACCTGACAACTGTGCATGACTCTTCTGCTCAGGGCAATGCTAAGAAGGAAAGTCTTCCATCTGGCACGGCTGTGTTTGACTGGCACATACTTAAACAATGATGCAGTTTGACAAATTTTGAGCAGGGGCTTATGAAAAGTTAACATAAACACAATAGCGGCCTGGAGTAGTGGATCCACCTGTGAGCGTGGTGCCGAAGTGTGAGGTAAAGGCCAGCAGCTAATGAGGGAAGCCCCAGCTAGCCCCTGGATTAGGGCTTTTGTAATGTAAATGGCTGTCAGATAAAGAGCCTGTGTTTACGCGTACCATTAATATTTTGATCAACCTGTTTAATAGAGTCGGCTCCTTAATGCACGTGCTCCCGGCCTCCAGCCCGGCCTGCACTGTCGTCGACTCTGTTAGCATGTCATAAATCTCCAACCAGCTTCGGGCCACTGCTCTCCCCGACAAACGTTCATGTTCCCCCGACATGTTCTTTTGAGATGTTTTTGGCAAATTCCGTGTTGTTTCATTTAGATTTTTTGGAACATTAATGCCCAATTAGCTGTCGCTGAGCGACTCCCTAAAAGGAGCGGCCGTCTCATACCTGAATGAGGCTCTATGGACTGGGTGGGCTTTTTACGAAATCCTCTTAACTAGTTTTTCTCTCTCTTTTTTTTTTTTTGCTATCCAAACAACGTTTTTTCCTTTTTGTCTCGCACTTGAAAGGTGGTTTTGGTGTTTTCCTTGGAAAGAGCCTTTTTTCATTCATCGTTACCCCGGCGAATGAGGACTCGCCGTAAAGCTCAGCTGCAAACGTGAAAGCTAAAGCTAAAAAGTGGAAACTGGAGCCTCATTAATTGAATGAGACTCCTTTTCTGGCAGGTTTTCATATGTTCCCTGATTGGGGTCAGTTAAGTACCCCTTCGTAGGGTCTGCTTAACCAAAGACCTCCAGTGTTTGATTCAAAACATCTGTTTATGGGTGTAAACCAGGCCTGGCTGCCTATATTTGTCCATCGCTGTGTCATATAAACTCTTGTGATCACCCTAACAGACAGATTGATTGGCTCAGGCACTTGGCCTGGTTTCATATGGCCAGATAAGTAACGCTTAATAGTTGTCATACTCCACTGTGTGTACGTGTGTATGAGTAGTCACGAGTATGATGTATCTAATCCAGTCGATAATTTTGTAAACATTGCATTAATGTTCAGGACATTGATTGAAACAAATATTAACAGGAAATTGGATTCCACATGCTAGATTGCTGGACTGACTAAATAGCCTGGTTTAATTCAGTGTAAAGATTCTGTTGTAGATGAGGTCAGCTCTGTATAAGGCATGTCTTCAAAAGTACATTTAAACTGATTAATTATGATACTTTGTGAATTATTGCTGAATGTAGGCTGTAAACACAAGACTCCAATAATGTTACTAGGATTTTAAAAAGCAGCTGTTTTTGATCTATTAATGCACATTTGTTTGTTAATGCACCATTTTTACAGATAACAGTATGTCATACAGTATCAGGCTCATCTCCACACAGTTTAATGCTGCTTTATGGAGTATGACCTTGCATTAGTAGCGACATTAGTCTCATAGATCCAGTGCAAAGCTAAAGGAGCCCATTGTGGGCACCAGACATGTCTTGACTGGTGGACTACATTTGAGGTAAGAGGAAAATTGTGTTATGCATATAAAGTAGAATACTAATTTGGACAAGGTGAACTGATTTTTCCATGCGAGGAAAGAACTGAAGAAAAACCTTAGCATTTGTAGTAAGAGCCTTACTCTTTCTGATGAGACTCAAATCTACTGAATTCGATGATGCAATTTCCCTGTTGTATTTGCTCCATATGTGGCACATCTGGATGCTAACAGAGGAGGTTTTTCTGTTGCCACAGAAAACTTGCAGTTTTAAGCCTGCAATTCTGTGCATGATGTGAGTTTACAACAGTGTACCCATTTTTGATATACTAACAGAACGTTTGAAAAATCAATGTCTGAAATTATATTAAAAAAAATTAAAACTGTACTCATGATATTTTTTGAGCATCTCTCAATTTCATGCATCTCTCAATTTCAAGTTTTAAAACGTATCTGCAGCAACTGAAACGTAAACTAAGTTATTGAAAGATGCGTGATGTAAAAATGGAGCATTGTACAGAAACCAAGTGATTCTTACTTTCTTTTCAATGGTGGTGATAGGAAATAGGGGTAAGAATGTGTACAAAATTATAACAAAATGATTTGCTATGCATTACCATATAGTCACTTTATTTACTATCCAAGCAAACTATGTACTGTCTAATCAATGTACACATTATTTATATTTATATATATTTAATGATTAATTTATATGAAATATTTTTGGGGTATAAGCTTTTTTTGTTTTTTCCTCTAAATATTCTCTAGAACGTTGCATTTCTCATCAAACAACTCATGATGTCTCAATTTACAATTTGGTGAATTCACAATTGTGCAATTAAAAAATGCAAAGAAATTCTCTGTATTTGCTGTTGAATTTAATAGGTTTTGACACTTTGAAGCTCAAAATAAAAAAAAAAATTATAAAAAATAAATTTCTGTTTTTATTGTTGTATTACTAATTTAAACACATAAACTGTGTAAGTCTTATTTTAAACTTTGAAGATGCTGCAGCATTTAATGTGAAACTATGTTACAATTATTTAATATAATATGTACATTACAAACTTAATTTGCCTAATTGTGTCGGTGGTATTGCTCATGGAACTTTAAGTGATTAAATTGACAAAATAAAAACAGGAGTATAATAATAATGTAATGTTCAACATGCAATCTTACTTCAAAGTGAGAATAGACAGTATTTCTGATAAGCCTGGAATTTACGCAATTTGTTGTAGTTAAGGTGTTACTGTTATACACTCAAATGACATAACATTCATAGCCTGTTCACCACCACAGTGGTACAAAGACCTACATTCAATTTAAAAAATCAGAATAGATAATCGTTTAAAACCATTTCAAATGTGTGTACTGTTACACTTCTAAGAAACACTGCACAGCAGTGGTCACTCCAAATGACTTACATTGTAAAAATACATTTACTACTATTTTCCAGTCCATTACTATCCCAACATTCACTACATGAAAATGAACGGAAGTCCTGAAGTCATTCCAGGATGTGAGATAGCATCTCAGAAAAGAAAACAGCAGAAACAATAATGCATTATTTCATCGTTCAACTTTAATGACTGACAAACCACAGTAGACTCATATATTGACCTGCGCGATCATAATGGTCCTGCCGTCTGAATGGTCCCACACTGCCTCCTTTGGAATCAAAGCCTGAAAAAAGCTCAAAGCTCAAAATTTGCTCAAAACATAGCATGATGTTAATGTAGTTTGTAAAGTCACCAGCATTGCCATGCTTCACTTTTAAAATCCAGTCATTCAAAGCAAGGCCTGAGTGATAAATCAGCACAACAATGTTTAATGCAGAAAGCTTGTAATTCGCTGTAAAAGTAGCCTTTCATTGACAATTTGTTCTCAACATTAGTGCCTCTGTGAAAAATGTAAGCGTTAGCACCATGCTAGCTATATTGTACGACTAAACTTTATGTTAAAAACCTGCTGAGACATGAGGCTTATAAATGACGTATAATTACTGTAATATATTCTTTCATTATCACACCTGCTAGCTATCAACAGATCTCCTCATCCTTCTCCAGTGAGGGCAAAATATGGTCCAGTTTTAGAAAATATAAAGTGTTAAACTGGTTAACAGAGCCTACTTCCTGCAACCAATTATGTTTAACTAGCAGTTTATTATTTGGCCACCGTTTTAAAGATACAACAATATCAACACACATTTTGATCTAACAGAATGGCCTAGAGATTTCTGATGAACAGTTTGACTACTGTGTTTGCTTTGTCTTTATTATGAAAAAAGAAAAGGTGTTGGAAATGTGTGTCCTCATCTTTGACCTGTCGGAAGCATGACAAGTATGTAGATATATAGTTGAAAACTGGCTGCCCCAACTGTAAGGTCTTCAGGTGCTTTGCAGTGTAATCACAATTATTTAGAAGAGCCCTTTAATCGACCAATCATATTTAGATTTTTGGTGAGTGGGACAATTTTTGTGGGGGAGAGCATCACTCCAGGAGTGTGGAGGGACAAGCTCCGGTTCTGGAGGGACAAGGTCCGGCACAGTTTGATAGTTCTCCTCCTCAAACACATTCACTCAACCAGACAATTAACTGGAGAGGTGAACCAGTTTCTGAGCAGGGAAATTACCAAAATGTGCTGGACCATGGCCTTCCAGGACAGGAGTTCGGCACCCCTGCTCTAGACCGTCTGGAATGTCACTTTCTAGGTACATGAGCACCAGCATAACCAATGCTTTTCTCCTACTTACATTTATGGCATTTATCAGACGCTTTTATCTAAAGCGACTTCCATTCTCTAACTACAGGGGGCAGTCTCTCCCTGGAGCAACTTGGGGTTAAGAGTCTTGCTCAGGGACCCAGTGGTGGTGCTGAAGGTAGGATTCGAACCTGTGACGTCTTGGTCTGGAAGCAAGCAACCTACCCACTGAGCTACGTCCACCCCTACCCCCAGCTACTTCTCAGAACCTGCATTTGGCTAATAAAATCCCCTCACATATGTAAACACAGTAACAGAAGAGAAAGGGTAAAGAGCACAAATGATGAAAAAAAGCTTGCAATATAAGCATCCCTGCCCTACTTTTTCTTCAGTCTCTGCCTATAATATAGATAGATTTCACCTCATGTCTGTCACCCTCTGTCTGTCTCCCTTTTTCTTCCTTCTTTTTTAATTTGATTAATTTGATGCATACCTAACACAAGAACATAAATTGATATAATCATAGCATAAATGCAGACTTAATGCCACCATTGCTCCCTAAGGGATTAATATCAGAGTCAGTGTGCTGCCCTCTGCACACCAAACAATTTGCATTAAGTGTTTTTATACAGCAACTTGCCAAAATCTGTGCTAAACATATCTGAAGTCACATCGTTAATGATAGCAGCTGATATAAAATGCTGGATGAAGGAACTCCTTTTTAGTCACAATACTGAAATTTCAACCTCGATACCGATGCTAAGGATGGTACTCGATACGACTCAGAATTGTTCAGCGTCTTTGGGCTTTATAAATTAAATGTATTATTATTATCAGCCAACTCAGAACTTGGCTGTGCATTTAAACGCACACAGCGCATTTTTCCGTGCCCTCCATAGAGAACAATGGGGAAAGCGATGCATGGAGCGATGTGGCTCGGAAAGTCTGTGCTCACAAAACCAATGTGCCGGTTCTGCGGGGAGGAAAGCTTCACCACCAACCACGTTCGATAGGTTTGGGGGAGCTAAGGGTCAGTGTAAAATTTTGCAGCGCTAGGTTGTTCCCCAGCCGAGCTACATTTAAAGTTGCGTGCCACTTCTTCTTCCTCTGTAGAGAGCCAAAGTCCCAAAGCTCCCCCTGGCTCTCTATGGAGGAAAAAAAAAGTGTCAGGCACCTTTAAATAAGTCTTGAACTAGCTGTCATGTAAACATTGGGTCCTTCAGGTAGCCGGGGGAGTGGCTGCCCCCTGCAATGCTTGGTGAAAATTGTTGGGGTCTGTTGGCAATTTCTGTGAACCGGCAGATGCAAAATTGGTATTTAAGTATCGATACCAGTGGTAATTGATAGTGAACTCAATACTAAATTTTAGTACCAATTAGTATCTCAGAATCGATTATTTTGACAACATTACTCCTTTTCTTGCTCTGGGTACAATCAGGTGGTTTAGACTTTATCCGTATTTTACTACGGAATAAATATTTTCTTTTACTATGCTTCAAAAGTTATATGGCTGCATTACGCTGTTGGTAATTGTGGTACAGCTCGAGAGCTAGCTAGTGGAAATGGCATAATTATCTCTGTTTCCTGCGATACCTCCACTCTATTTGTCGTCTAGTTTTTTCTAGCTACAGAGAGATTCGGTTTTAGCGATGCTAGCTTGTAGTCTGAAACTGCTGTGTACGTCCATGTACATATTGTAGTTTAAATAGACGTAAGAAGACTCAAACACATTTACTCAGCTGGTCAAAAATAAGCTGTCAGTTTTTCAGTGCTGCTTTGGCTCCAGAGGTGTGGACCCAGATGCACAGATAATGGTTGGAAACCTCTAGACACTTGCACACCTTAAAATGTAGAAGGATGTAATTTGTAATGTCTATCACCTCAAAATCAGTCAATTTGAAGAAAATAATGCTTTTTCATCACAGTTTCCAACTTGAAAGACATAAGACAATAAATTGCTTTAAATTTTATCTCCAGCTATTATAATCCTGGACACTGTTGTTCTTTAATGTTGACTCAGACAAAAAATGACTCCAGTCACAAAGTCAAACTGCCTGTTTGCTTTATTTTCCCCCAATTGGCATCTGCAGTCGCACAAAGAACAAGAAAAAACCCAGTGCATGGGTACTCCAGGATGATGAACCACTGCATTGGTGTATTTACTGCATTTATTCCAAGTGTGTGATTTGGTTTGCCTAACTTACTTCCAAATGTGGACTTGGATGGATGCCTTACTGCTAAGCAGCAACAGCACTTGTTTTCTGTTGGTTGTGGGGCCTTCCTTCCTTGCCCATATTAGTGTTTTTCCACTCTAACACGCCCACTTTGAATCAGAAAAGGGCTTGTTAATTAGCTAATTAATTGGAACAGGAAAAAACAGGTGGCCTGCCTGAATAGGGCTGAGAGCCACTGGCCTTCAGTAGAAAGAAAGTGCATTTGTTTGGAGCTTTGTGAGCAAAAATCCTGTGAGGTGGGAGGCTAAAAATCAAATCCTGACACTTCTTGGCTAACCGCTGGTTTCAACAAGCCTCTTTCCCCCACTCATGGCCATGAGCTGTCGTTTTTAGCCACTATTCTGATTAGTGCTGCCACTTTGCTTAATTATAATCTGTTTGAAATGTTCTTTATAAAGGTGTACATAACAAACAGGAACGTTTGCTACATACAGACAGCTTTCTCTTTCACAACTTTCCAAAGTAAACACTACGACTAGTAGAATAGTGAGCGCTCTGCTTCATGAAGATCTCCTAAGGGGTTGAATGCTGCTGTTGTGGCTGCTGGATGCACACTTATGTTTACAGAACAGGTTTCAGCAAATGTAACTAGGACGGTCACTATTGGTTTCATTGGCAATCAAGTAATCTACCAATTATTTTGACTTGTATTGGCATTTTTTCGTTTATAAACGATTTAGAAATGCAAACATGCAACAGTGAGATCCTGCTGGTGTGGATTTCCAATCTTTCAGTGATGCTCACTTGGGATTTGCCTCCTGGGTGAGAATGTTCAGACCCCTGATGCAGAGAACATGTTGCTTATTTTGTTTGTTTGATTCAACAAAAACATTGTTTCGATTTCATCGAGTAGTCATGACAGTCCTGTATAAAACACTTCAGTTAATAAGTGTCATATATTTGAAGTTGTGCCAGAGTGGTACGATTGTAGCTTTAAGTCTGTCTGTGTAGCGTTTTTTATTCCCCCTGTGGTCGTTCCCGAGCAGAATCTACAAATCTCCACCTTCGTCGTGCTGAGCTCCTTTCCGGTCATTTTAAATGGGGTGACAGGGTTCTGAGATCGCACCATTTGAAGAGAAGAATGGTTGTAGATAGGTGTAGGGATTTTTATCCTCTGCACAATAAGGTTAACATGGTCTGCTAATGCTTTACATTTGATATCACTTCAGTCATTGTGCTTCGAGTTTTAAATCAAGCTGTTAAAGCTCGTTCATTCTTTTATAGTTTGGCCTATGATCTGCAGTTCCATGTAGAGCACTTGAAGCTACTTAGCAGTGAAGCTGACCTTGCATAACTAGGCCCTGAAGTAGTGTACAGTACATTGGAGCGAAGCTTCGGAGAAGGGTTAAGTAAGTCTGAGAGAGGACATAATTAGTTCCATTACATAGGCTAATTAAGCGGTAGGAGGTGGTGCTGGGCATCCTGAAGCAACTTTACTGTAGCTTATGCTGTGGAGCAGCGTGAGTCTTACACAACATACAGAAAAAAAAAACAACCCAGGCAACCTTTATCTGGATAAAACTGGGCTTACGCTGTTACAGTATATTTATCCCTCTCTTCTGTTTCATCTGTGTCCCACAGTTACCATCCTTACCTGCAGATTGCTCTTAAAATGCAGATTCTACAGAGTAGACCTCTGCTCAGCAGTGCTATCGCATGCTTATTGCAATTACAGCAGAGTCGACGATGCTTTATGAGCTGTACACTTACGCTTGCATTAAAGCCTGTGTGGGTCTCTCTACCATATTATTATGACTCAGGGAAGATGTGCAGGTTGATTTCAGGATAACAGCGGGGTTAATAGGCTTTCTTTCTTTTTTCCATGTACATTTGTAGCCTTTATTTTAATCTCTTTTTTTGGGCATGCTTCTCATTTATAAATAAAACATTAGACAACATAACAGCAAGTCACCTTTTCTGTAGCCAGCAATGTGTGTTTTATGCAGGTTGTGAAAGTTACCTGCAGTAACAAGCAGTTATTACAATAAGCCAGTAATCTATTATTTGATTAATCAATTCATTCATTCATCATTAATCCATTAGAAAGGGCAAAAGGCTAATTAGAATGGTTTTTATGTCAAGAAATTGCTTTCTTGTTGACTATGGCTTCAGTGCTGTATTCTTCATACCAAACGGAATTCCCATTTTGATAACTGTATTTATTTTTTGTGTTAAATAGCGCTGAAAATGAGTGTGATGGAGGGGATTATAACAGGGTGAAATACTTCATGCAAATTCTCCTAGATATGAGATTTTCTTTTTACTTCCAGGTTTGACATTTGATATGTGTGGACAAGTTATGTTGGATGGAGAAATCACCAAATTATTGTCCTGAATAAAACTAAATGTACTTTATTTTCATGGCTAAGTAAATTGGTAAAGCAAATCTCAAGAATATAAAATGTGTCATGGGGGCTGGGTCTAACCAGCCCCCGTGATTTACCTTGGGGCAAGGACCAGGCTGGGAAGCAGGTATCCATGCTGTGGTTGACTTTATTTGTAAACAAAACAAAACAGAAATTATATGGGCCGCTAGACACATGAACGAGATAACAGGAAAACAGGATTCAGACCAGGCATAAACGAGAAGAAATGAGGCGAAAAACGAGGCGATGGACAGACAAGTGAGGGCTACACAAACAGAACTTAAATATATCCAGTAATCAAAGAACAAAACACAAACAGGTGGGACCAGGAAACAAGCAGGGAAAACAGAACAGGATGTCAAAATAA
>JBBPDB010000134.1:12030645-12049902 GCA_037974465.1 Brachypetersius altus
AAGCCAAAATGCTCCCACACATGTGATTTAAATTATGCTGGAGGGTTCTCGAGCCCCTCCACTCCTCCACCTCCGCTACCGCTGGCCATGACTATCGCTTGACAGACTGACTACGCGCACCATTCAGCTGAGCTTTTATTTTTCTTTCGGATCTTCGGACCACATGCTTGCCGAACCGTGGAGAGGCATCGGTTCGGATCCCGGATCAACAGTGATCCGTTGCACCACTAGTAAGCAATTACCTACACATTCACATTCTGTTTGTCTGGCTGTCCTAAAATGTTCCTGTTTTCATGTCAAAAAGTGACAAATACGGCAAATTGTAAAGGATGTTTTTGTTCTTCTTTGCTGAACCAAGACTGTACATCAAGTACTAGGCCTGAGTGCCCAGAGTCTGGTGATTTCTTACACATAACCTGGTTTAACTCATCTGCTAATTGTTTGTTTGGTTTATTGACTGTTTGAGTGGACACCAGCCCTCCAAGACCGAATGAGCCCTAATGTTCTCGCAACTATAACCATTTTAAAGCTTAAATCGAAGTGAGGTGTGGGTTGAAAAGTTTGTATCCGCAGTTTTATCCGAATTCTCTGCTTACATTTGTGTGCTTTTTCAGAGTAATAATTTCCAGTCCTTCTTTTGAACTGCAAGGTTCACCCATCTGTCCTTTATTTTCCACTTCTCTGCTGTTAGCAGGTGCCCCTGTTTTCATATCAGTGACATCAAGCTCATTATTTCTTTGTAAATGAAGAGGCGGGGCCTTAGCACTCCTCAACGGCTCAGTGGCTTTGACCATTCATCTGTGAATGACCAAACTGCAAGATATTGCTTTGCAGAAACGCTGAACTTGATTTTGGTATGCATTTTTAAAAAGCGTAAAGAAATGAATGCTTCTGCCATCCAGCAAGGAGATATCTGAGACATGAATGGGGGGAAAAAAGAAAGGAAAAAAGCGACGTTAAGAACACTTCGTTGTACTGTCTTGCTGCCCAGCTTGTCTGTAGCGACTGCCAACTTTAGACGGAGAGCCGAAGTGGGCCCGAGTCCGAAAACAACCGCTTTAAATCTTAAACCGAGGAGCTCACAAGCAGCCAAGTCATCAGACCCACAACGACAACATGGCTTCCTGATGCCGAGACGGAGCCAGTGCTTTGGCCAAACCTCCATTTTGCTGCATCGCTCAGTGTGTTCGATAACAGATCATGGGAGCAATCTGTAATCCTGTGGATGGGTCAGTTGCAGTTGTGCAGTGCTTTGTTTGATTGATTGATTGATTTTATTTATTTATTTCCCTTTTCCCATTGAAAAGTGGCTTTTTTATATGGAGTGGATTTATTTTACGTTACTCTCAGTTTTAAACAGTAGCTCCTTTTTGAAGGATATATTGGAGTGTATTAATTACGTGACAAACTAGTAGTACTTTTTTTTTAGTCTTATTCATCTTTATTTTTCTTTCCAGCACTCTTTTCTCTACAGGCTTAGATGACGAGGCAGAGGACATGATGAAAATGAAATGAAACGAATATGAAAGGACTACTCTCCAGCGCCTGGTATTTATTTCTGAATGCCATGTTTGCTATTCATTTTACAGGTCCATATTCATTTTACAGGTCCATATTCATTTTACAGGTCCAGTGAAGATGTATGCTGTGTTTGCACCTTGGGATGAGGTAGTAGGTTGTGTAGTTTTAGGGTCACACCCACACTGGGAGATAACTATACAGCCTACTGTCTTTCTCAAGGTGGCTGAGAGCGTCTTCGTCTGCCCTTCAGTGGAAAAGGAAACATGAACAACATCTGAATATGGGGCATAAAAGTAGTCAAGGGTGGACTGTATGGTATTATGATGAATTATCATAACTATATCATGGGTACCGTTATTATTTTAAGAGATTGAACTTCATGGTTGTAAACTATGTGTATTGTAAATGTGTAAGTTACATAGTATGATGTCTACGATACGCTTTTTTTTTTTAAATCCATTTTTATAGTTATTGAATTTTTAGTTTTAGTTCAAGTTTAGTTGTAGCCTTTTTTAAAGTACCAGGTGCATGTTGTCCAACTTGCTCATAGTTTATTATACTGTTATTATCCCAATTATTTTTCACAAAAGTTAATGCTAAAGCAATTCCTTGTTGGTTACGAGATCAATATGCTTTCACAGTGTGAGGTAGTAGATTGTATAGTTGTGGGGTAGTGATTTTATCCTGTGTAGAAGATAACTATACAATCTACTGCCTTCCCTGAGGGGGTAAGATTCGTGTTTAGTGCACTATTCTTTTAAACAATTATGTAGAACTGTGTTTTATGTAACTACCTAACTGTACTGTGGATATTCTTGAAAATATTTAAGTGCTTGTCTGTATTTGTGATAATAATAAATGTAAAAAATCAACAATGAATGTACATTACACTGTTTAAATGTAACAATATTTTAGATCAAAGGATGTCACCTTTAGATTTTTGGATGTCACTTTCATTGTAATTTTTGTAAGTAGTACCAGTTGTAATTGTATTGTGGAAATTCTTCCTGCTTCTTTCTTTAATGCCAGCCTTCGGCCTGGAGAGGGCGCTCTTTCATAGCATATCATGGTGCAGAACACAATTTGATGTACCCCCGAGCCAATTTCAAGTTCGTAAATGTGTGTTTCTAAAATAAGTTAGCCAGTTAATGTCGGTGTTGTTTGGCAGTGTGGCCAATATAAAACTACTTAAAGCATAAATGACCAAACTAAAAGATACCACACTTCATTAGGTTGCTTTGTTAGGTTGCTGTTGTTTAGTAGAAGAAAATGAGTGCTTTGCTGTTTAGATTATTTAATAAAGTATTTTATGTTTACCTGTTTGTAAGCCATTATCTTTTGTCTTTTGCTTTATATTTACCCACAGATTGCCTCTATGTGTTCCTCTATGGCCATTACTGTAAATACATGTGCAACATGAAATAAAAAAATTACAAACCAATGTTTTAATTCTTTGAATTTGTTTTGTGAAGTTTGAGATGTTTAAAAGAATATTCAATCATTAAATTAACTATTCAACCAGTCAGTAAACCGATGGGATGTCCATGCTTTCAGACAACAATGAACTGACTTTCTTCTGAATGTTTTCATGCCATTGGGTTGTGTAATGGTAATCACTTTAAGCCTTGCTGCACATACTTTATTTTTTTATTTCATATCCTGGAACCATATTTTGATTTCATATGTATATATTTAGAGCGAGTAATCATGGTATTTGTTGGCAAGAAATACTTGTCCAATAAAACATTGTTTAGGAAAACATTGTTTAGTACAATGTTAGCAATTCACCTGCACTGCTATTATTTTTTTTCTTTTCTTTCATTTCTTCACTATATTGTCCTCTGAAGATGTTCACCTTGTTTTAAACACTCAACTAAATATACATTCCATTTCAGGTGAACTTGATCAAGTCTGTTGCACTTAAACCTGACTCTAACCCTGACTCTAACCTAACACCAACATCCAAATCTGATCATATCAAATATCAAAGCCACCAGCAAGTAAGTTTGGGCACTATGACAATGTTTGTTATGATAAATTACATCCCTGTGTTTTATCCAGAGCTTAAAGAACATGTTTCATCACAGCAAAATGAATTGTTTTATTGGAGGGCACTGTATTGGTGCTGGTGGTAGATACAACAAGTGGCGCTTTGTATTCCAACCTATCGAACCTAATATGCTATGCCTCATCTTGCTGTAGAAGTGGTTACACTTTCCACGTGAACAAAATGCCATCCTATGTGTTGCCAGAAGTAAACTGAATGACACCTTTCATATCCAGTAGATTATTTTGGTTTATGTGTGTTTACACCCCTACAGAAATCTTGGCATATGCAAGATAATTCTATCAGAAACGTGTTTGTGTATTTAATCAATGCAGACACATTGCATTGTGTTGCTTTTTTCAGCATACGGACAATTCATAGATAAAATATTGGAAATCATGATCAATGGCACACAAGCCATTGAGAACGATGATCTATGAGGAGGGGTGGAGAGAAGGGGGGGGGGGGGGTTGTTGGGGGCTGGTTAGAAGGGAAGAATCAAGAAGTCTTAACTTTCTTCTCTCATGGGAGGAGCAAAGGGGTGCAGTGGAAGAGATAAAAAGCTGGTAAAGCCAGCCAAAGCTCCAGGCTCTAGGATTCACACTCCACTGGGCTATAGATTACTGCACTGGAACTCCACTGAATTAATATAACAGGCTGTAAAGCAACTCAACCTGTCTGCAGGTTCTTAACTCCTAACTGGCTGCTTCTCAGTCTATGTAGGCTGGATGTTCCCCTAACAGACAGTGGCAGGTAGTGTTACACGGAAGCAGGCTGTACCTGCTCTTCCAGCACTGGAGGGGGAAAAAGCAGTTTTTAGTGGCAGATCTGCCTGGTGGTGGGCTTTCAGTCTTTACAGCCCCCTTTTTTTCCTTGGATAATTGAACACCTTTGGAGAAAGACTGCTCTTCCATCTGAACACGCCCTGACACATCAGATATGGGGAACAGGGGAGACATGACTCGGTGCGTCTGGCTGAAGTGATCCACATGCTGGAGGCTTCTTCTAAAGGACATTCGAGGCTCACAAAACACCAATCTAACATCTAAAAATGAGCAGGAAAACACGACGCTGGATCTTCCACATCTTCCTCTGCCTGGGGATTATTTATCTGAAAATTGGGTGAGTCAGTCAAGTCTGTTCACCTGCTGCTAACTTTTAACTTTTAAGTTATTTAAGCTGAAGAAAACAATTTTGGGGGGAAAATATATATTGAATGCGTTATGCATTTAAGCAAGGGTGCAGTTGCTCCAATTCGAGTTAAAAGTGCTGCTGAATGTGATAAATTAGTAATTACATGTGGTCGGTTTTCAGGCATTTGATTTTCCTGTCTCGATTTTGCATTACTTTGAATTTGGGACCGAAGCCGTCTGCTGGTGCCGCATTAACTTGCCTTTTTAAGTGAATAAAACACCTTCAAGTACAAGTAAAATACATTCTCTGATGCTTTAGAACATCTGTAAGTCTTTAGAAGTGCTCCACTGTGTGATCAAACTGATCAGGTTTAGTGGGCATCAGAGCATCATGCGTGTACTACTGGACCAGATCCACCAACCACAGTTCATAAGTTACATCCCTCTTCATTTTTATAATTGCAGGGGTTTTTCGTCTGTGGTGGCCCTGGGAGCGAGCATTATCTGCAATAAAATCCCTGGTCTGGCCCCTCGACAGAGGACTATCTGCCAGAGCAGACCCGATGCCATCATAGTGATCGGAGAAGGAGCTCAGATGGGCATCAACGAGTGCCAGTTTCAATTCCGAAACGGCCGCTGGAACTGCTCCGCACTCGGGGAGAGAACTGTCTTTGGAAAAGAGCTGAAAGTGGGTATGTTACAGTATTTAAAAGTATTATTACTATTCACTGTTCTCTCTGAATTACTGCGGCTTGATTTCTATTTTAGTGATCATTTGTTACGAGCCTCAGATTTTACTTGGATCTCACTTTAATGTAATAGAAGTTAAAGTAGCTTCCAGAAAGGAGATGAATAAGAAAGTGTACGTTCCGAAAACTCTTTAAAAAGGCTCCTGCAGAGGACCGTCCTAGTAAAATTCTAAATTTCTAGACGTTTTAGCAACAGCAAAGCAGTCCAGTCTAATCACATAACAGAATGAAATTCAGTTAAATTGAGGAGTGACTCCTTGGAAATGTGTAAATGAAGAAAAATGCTTTGGTCACAAATAGACCTGAGTAGAAGTGTTATCCATCACATTATTGTGTCTTTAGAAACACTCTGAAAAGGTTTAGTGAATGGAACTTTTTACTATTAACTTCTGGTAAAAATCTTAATAAAACTACTTAAATGTCCTAAAAGGATATGAATGATGTAACTGATTATTTGAATATTTATAAAGACATAAAATACAATTCAAATAAAATTAGCTAACTTTCCAGCGTAAATCTTAATATCTTAACCCTGCACTTATTATTAATCTACTTTCTTCTTCTGCTATCCAAACTTTTGTAGTATTTCTAACTCATAAGGCGTTTCAGCATTAAAACAGGCATGATCAATTTCAGTTTTCTGGCTCATGTTATTCTTCAGGTTTTCATTGGTTCCTGTGTCTAATGGGAAACTATTTACCAAAACGTTCATAACTGTTAGTGTACTCCCAACACTTTGGTCTCTGGCACGCCACTGTAATGTCACATCAAGTCTACTTCCCCCTGCTTTCACTGAACAAGTATCAACGCGGCTGGATTTATGGCCTCTCTCGCAGCCAGGTCCTCTGAAAAGAAGTCTCTTTCTAGTCATTCTGTCTTATCTGTAGATTTCAATGATTTGGCAGCCAGGCTTTTCACTTTACCACGGGTATAAATTGCACACAGAATAAATCAGGGGCGGGGGACAAAATAGTACGGAGTTGTAAGGAAATTGAAGTACATGTCACTGCTGGATAAACAAAACAAAATTAACTAAGAGAAAGTTTTTTTGAGGTTGTTCTTTCTTTTCCTTGGGGTAACACAATCTATTTTCCCCAGGCAAACTTAGGCCTATTTAGTGCCATTGAGCCTGCGACACTTTGATGAATGGTCATGTGAAGGACTTTGCTTTAGTTTCAGTGCTCTGCTTGGTGGGAAAGAGTGGAATTATTGGGCCGTCTGTCTGTTGAAGATGACTGCAGGGAATATCGATGCTCGAATGGCTCGAATTTCCCCTCGGAAACGAACCCCGCGGATCATATTTAACATCATTTCTCCTGTTTCCCCTCGGCCTGTGTTCGAGCGGGACTGAGACAGCGGAGGGATTGTGCGGTTGAGATTCAAAGGGGAAAAGCTTAGATCTGTAGAGACTTGTATCCATCGCTGAAGGTGTAGCTGAATTTTATCCCTCTCTGCATCAAAGACAAATGCCTCGTGAAAAAGAAAAGAGCAAAAAAGAAAGAAAAAAGAAAAGAAAAAGCAAAGGTTTTGCTGCAAGCACTTGCATTGCCTAAGAATGTCCCTCTTTTTCTTTCTTGTTCTTGAGCTGCATGTTTAACCCCTTCAAATCTAGGCTTATTATTAATGTAATCTTAAGATTTAATCTTAAGATCTAAACAGCATGGCAACATTAACACAATCTTCTTTTTGATTATATGGTGCAGCCCTAAGAGTAGCTGCTATATATTATATGGTTATGAGAGTGGGAGTTTAAGGGATGAAGCGCCTCAACTGATGTGATCATTGATGATATCGTTACAGCTGCTTTTGGAGTTCCATTGTAACCCCTCTTCATCCCTGCACCATGCAGCTGACAGTGACACACTGTGACAGACCTTTGTGTCCATCCCTTTAGCTGCCATTGTGGTCCAGCCCCCTCAACGAGTGTCTGCCCAGGCCGCCGTTGTCTGTGGTTAGAATAGTCAGGATAAAAGAGAGCGGGCAAGCGTTCTAACAGGATTGGTTTCAGTGGCCAGCCGTGCAGCCGTGCACACAGTAGCCTAGCGAAGCCCTGGGAGATGAAAAGCAGCGGCTAATCCTCGCAGCGCAGTTCAGAAGGAGGTGAAGTAATGCTCGCTCATACTTAGGGCCTGGTACCATACGCTCTGGTCTTGGCATCATCGCTGAGGATTCCTCCTTGTTGTGCTACTGAAAGAGGAACCACACGTTATTCCGCTGTTGTGTCTAAACTTTGTAGCAGCTCTTCTTTTTTGTTCCTTGAAATTTTGCAATCTACAGCTGTCCTTCACATTTTTGTAAACACATTTTTTGGACCAACAACAACGTCCCAGAATGACATCTTACTATAATAACATGCATTTGAAATAAAGGATGATTTTTCTTCTCCCAAAGAGTTCCTGTTTGGAAATCCTTGGCGCTGTGTACATATAAAAACCTGTGGCCATTTGTACAAAACATCTCAAGTATTTATCTCAAGTTAAATGCTTAAGGATAAACGAGAAGCTATACGTTTAAATAAAAAAACTTGTGCGACTGTCAAATATGCAAATTCTAACAGTCTAAAAACCTATAATAAAGTTTATGAAGCTGTTTTTGTGCAAGATTTCACTAACCCTCAGCCGATCTGAATGTTCATGTTGGTCAGATGTACAAAGTGTAAAAGATATAATTCATATTTTATTTAGCATTTTTTCAAGCTGAAGCCTCACTCTTTCCTCCCCCTCATTCTTTTTCTCTCACTTACGTACCCTCCGGCATGCTCAAAAAATAGTTTTCCTCCACCAGCATTGTCTCAAGTCCAGACAAGCACATTGTGTGAGGTTTATAAATTAACCTCTTGCATTTACAGTTTTTGGCAATGGGACACCTCATGCAGAATCGGTCTGAGCCACTGATTCAGATTCTGGAAAAGTGACAAACGTAATGTCATAACACACATGTTTTATGGTGTTCTTATCAGATGTGTTTGTGTTCACAATATCTTGATTTAAGTAAACACAGTCCAAGTTATTACTTAATAACAAAAAGTCCTCTCTGCCTTGTCCTCATGACAAGACTTTTGCCTTTTGGTGAAATGTTTGGTCCCTACTAACCTTTCCATCGAATCCATCCTTTTCTCTCCCTGCATTAAGCCCAAGCAGCTCATAAAAATCTCCATATAATTGATGCCCCAAACTGGCCTTTCTTAAATTGCGTGGGCACTGCTCCAAGATGTTTATCAGCCTCAGGTCAACACATACCAATGTGTTAGTGAAGAGGCCCTGAGAAAACTCGGAGAGAGCTGTGTGAAGTTGCACTGCACTTGTTGATAGCTTATCCCTGTTTTACCCAATGCAGTGTCAGTGATACACAATTTCTTTTTCTCTCTTTAAAAACTGCACTAAGGGTAGTTGATGCATGTGAACATCCACGTTGGTCACAGTAAATGGACCAGAATTTTGACTTTTTGCGTGAATACTTTCTGTCACAATGTAAAAGAAGCCTCATGCTGCCCTTATTGTTGGATGCACCCAAGGTGGCCATGCGCAAACATTCATTGCCTAATTCATAGTGTTCAGCCTGGACTCTTTATTAGAGTATAGCCATACACAACAACCAACCAGAGTTTATGTTGTTCACATATATTAGTATTAATGGTACCATAAGAAAAACATGACATTGAACAAATGTCATGTAAAAACAAATTGCAACTGTTTTTGGTGCATAAAGGCATACAAATGCCTTAAATAGACCTCAGAGAAAAAAGTTAAAATGCAAGATGAATGTGGGAAACATTAGAGCTTTAAGAGAGTAAGAGGCTTGTTTGAATGTAATGGCCTTTAAACTGTCCCTGATTATGGAGTTGACATCAGAGAAGGTTACTTCACCATAACATACCTAACATCTTTAGGATTGTCTGTTCTTTGTGAGATTGATGGTATACAAGTCAAAACAGCCAGTTTTCTTGAATCACTTCAATTCTTTCTTAGTTTGAGGTGTGTAAATGATTCCTAGGAGAGTCAATATGTGATGATTCATTAATCCAGACGATGAGCTGTATACTTCCGTGATGGCTCATGTAACGCAGGACTGATCAATAGATCTTAAACTCATGACAGCTTTCTCTTTGCTAAGGAGTTTCCCAAGAATGTTGGGCTTGCGTACACTTTAAACTGGATCTGTCTGTTCAGGCTACGGCCGCTTCTTCTACTTACACAGCACAGGTATCTGAGCACATGAAAACCACAGATTTGTATTTAAATATGTCAACTTTTTCACACATGCACAGGGAAATGGTGAAATTCTTAGTCCCATTTACAGAAAAGAGAAGTACAAAACAAACATATAAGTGCCCATAATGGGTGGTTGGCCTAATCCAGCGGCCCCCAACCTTTTTTGTGCCACAAACCAGATACAGTACACCCGAAAACAAAGTGTGTTTGTTTTTTTACACATTTTTGCAAGCTTGTGGGCTAAATTTTTGATGTACCGTCTCATGTGATCGATTTCAAAATAAAAGATCCTTCAGACTAATCAATCAAATATTTTTATTCTGTCTTTCTGTGCGGCCCGGTACCAAATGACTTATGGACCGATACCGGTCCACGGCCTGTTGGTTCTCTAGTCTAGTCAACATTATATGTTTCTATACTAGATAACATCAGATTGTTTAAATAGCTCTATAATTCTACTAATAAGAAGTTGTTTGCTAAACTGTTGGAACTACTTTTTTGGTACAAGAGATTGCCATTTCATTTGGAACTATGACTGTTGGAGAAACTAGTGTAGAAAAAGCAATAGGATATTAAATTTTGTGTACTATGGTCAATAATATCACAGGTGGGGTGTCCTGCTGTGATCAAATCACAGGTGAGATTTCGGTCATGATAACATGCCACCTTGAGTATTCTATCCCTAGTAGCCTTAAGAGAACATGAGGACGTTAACGAACAAGAGAACTTTGAAATTCAGTCTCATTTGAAAGGTTAGCTCATAGTTCACAAGGAAGCCTTCTTGATTTTCAAAATGACTTTTGAAACAATCAAGCAGGGTGAACGTTTGAAGGAAGAGCCTATAACTTATGACTTACAGACACCTTACAGGGATAGTCTGAAAAAGGCCTTTCTTTAGTTTCTTTAAAGGCCATAATCTTTGCCCTGAAATCTTGTTTTTTCCCATCTGATTGAGTCATACCCCAGTGCCCTGTTTAACAATTTAAGGGAAAAGCAACTGCAGCCAAGTGGAAACAACTAATTACAGTACATTGTATGGTTAGCATAAATATTTGAATCATGTTTCTTCAAATATTCCAACCTTTGCACCAATGGATCTTTCCCCTCTCATCTACCTCTACCTGAGTGAATCATGCTCTTAACCTGGAAGTGCCCTACTTAACAGGGGCAATCAATTATGTGAGTCTTTGTGGCCAAGGGCTGTTCTCCATGCCTGGGGGACTCACCTCTGCTCGGGTGGATCCCGTCTTCTGACGGAAGCTGGGACAGTGGCCAGAATCAAGTCTAAACATACCACGTGCCCCCTATCTCTACCACTCTATTGTCTGTTAAATAAACCCTCGTCCATTGTACTTGTTGAAGAGATGGGCCATTCCATTCCTTCCTTTGCTGGAATTGGTCGTGTGAGCACAATCGGAGGGTTATTTGTCTTAATGTTTCCTCCCCTTGACAAGCGAAGGACGATTATTTCGTGTCGAATAAAGACAAGAATTGTCGGTGTCAGTGCCATTCGTTATCGTCCTATTGTTAGCATGTGCTCACAGTATCTCCACTTCTGTCTTCTCTATATTAGACTATTTTCAGTGGGTCTCGCTGTCCAGAGCATCCCACCCCATTTAACAAGGGCCACAGCATTCATCAGTGCAAAAAAAACGCATGATAAATGGATTCCTCTTGGCACAGATCAGGAGTTTTTGTTATTGCTGTTGAGCATCAAGCTATGTCAGGTATGTACTTGAGCTTGATATGGCCGCAGAACAGTGGATCCCTGATTGCACATATTCATGTTCCTAGTCTCGTATTTTTTGACATTAGAAGCAGGTACAGGGGAAGGTGTTTTCAGTTGGGGGTGTGGAGGTTTTTAGCAGAGAGACAACTATACAGTATAGGGGGTCCTTGGGTTACGACAGTCTTGGCATACAGTGTTTCAAGTTTACGATGCTCACTCCCATAAAACTTACAAAAATATTAAATGTGAGTTTTAGTATACGCCATTAGGGTCGCACTTACGGACTACGTGGGTGAATATGCAGTATACAGAGTGTGTATGAGTGAGAGAGCTGGTGTTCCCCAGTACGCTTACCTACGTCAGTTGGACTGTTAAAGTGTTTTTGCACTCTTTTTTTTAAATTTTTTAATGTTACTACAATACAGTATATTTATGTCCTTTTCCTTTTTCTGTGGCTTAGTTGTGTTTTTATGTTTTATATTGTGATTTTACAAAGGTGTTAGTGACTTAGGCTAGGGTGCACCATTGTACTTTGCCTCACTTTTAAGTGGTTTTTGGTTTAAAGTGTCTACAAACCAGTAAATATAAATGTTAATTTCCTTTGGCTTGCAGGGAGTAAAGAGGCTGCTTTCACCTACGCCATCATCTCCGCCGGGGTCGCCCATGCCATCACGGCCGCCTGCACCCAGGGCACGCTGAGTGGCTGCGGCTGCGATAAGGAGAAACAGGGTTTCTATAACCAGGATGAAGGCTGGAAGTGGGGCGGTTGCTCGGCCGACATCCGCTACGGTCTCAGCTTCTCCAAGGTGTTTGTGGACGCCCGAGAGATCAAGCAGAACGCCAGGACTCTCATGAACCTCCACAACAATGAAGTGGGAAGAAAGGTACGCATATCAGGGCACGACCTTCAAACCCAGACTTTCTGAAACATTAATTGCCTCAGTACACAGAATAGAGCATACAATGTAAAACTTTCAGCTCAAACCGGTTTGTCAGCTGTTTTCACTTATTTTTTGTGTTGCATACACCCAAGCCTTATAGTTTAACAAGCAAAGTGTAAGTAGGTATGACTCAAAATATAGAGTTGTGCTAACATCATATTTAAATACCACCCCTCTCTCTATATATACATTATATTGATATATTGAAATCACCAGTTCTATATGCTGATATGCACACACTACTCTGGGAATAGATTGTAAGGGGACAAAGACTATTAATATAAAAACATCACCCAGGGATGCAGATGTGAATTGTTCTTCACTCACAATACAGGATTTTCAATTAGAACGGAGCACATTAATATATATATCACTCCTAACAGTACAGTAACAGATTCCACAATACGAGTTAAGTGCTCTGCCTTTAAAAAGACTTCAGGTCTTCTGACTTTATTAAAACCATACAGTTAATATGCAAAGGGCCTCCAAATCCATGTACAACTTATGTTAATAATAAGAGCTCATGTTGTTGACATTTAATTGCTGCTATGAATACATTTAACAACTATTTGCAAATAATTAAGTAATCTTAGCAATAAAGAATGTATAAAAGATGTCAGGGCTTTACTAGTAATTTCTAGTATATATATATATATATATATATTAGTGCTGGGCCGTTATCTGCATTAACATACTGCGTTAATGTGAGACTCTTATCGCGCAATAATAAAAAAAAATCACCGTTAATCTATTCACAGAGTTGGGTTGGGAGCTGGGTCTATACTACGCAAGCTACGATGACTTTCACCTTGATATTTTAGAGCGGATTTACTCTCTTTCTCTCTCTGTCTGTCTCGTTCGTGACTTTTCCGGATCGCGTCCATTTTAAACCTGTCTCGCTCTCTCTGTTTCTCTCTCTCTGTGTCTCTCTCTCTCTCTCTCTCTCTCGCTCTCGTTCATGACTTTTCCGGAGCGTGCGGATCATCTCTCTCTCTCTCTCTGTCTCTGTATCTCTCTGTCTCTCTCTCTCGCTCTCTCTTACTCTCTCTCTCTCTCTCTCTACATATATATATATATATATGTATATAATCTGAACACTTGTTTGTCTAACGTAGTTTATCTATTTTTTGTGTAGCACTATAGTTATCTCAAAGCAGCTTTACAGAGTCCAACAGGAACCCATTGTAATGATTCTGCCTTTCCTAATTACATCGAGAGATGTCTTATGTCATATTCACCTTATCTTTGGAGTGTGCTTCTTTGACAGAATCTTTTTAGTGGGGCATTCAATGTGATGGCTTAACAATGGTGGAAAGTAGCGATATGTGCAACCTTGGTGTTGTGATTTATATTCCCAGCACGGCTGTGCTGATAAAGTGGCGGCAGTGCGATTTAAAAAGGGCCTCTGTAATGAAATAACAGTGAAGGCTTTTAGGTGGAAGGGCACAGATGTGCTTCAATCTGAGTAATCACTAAATCTCCTCACTCCTGTTCCAAGAGATAGCAAAACGTCTAATGCTTCTTGCCCTGCTTCTTCCGGAGGTATTTACTAGGCTTCCCGTACTGAGAGATGTCCCTGGATGTTACAAAAGGAGGTGTTTTAGGTTAATTCTCTTGAAACTCTCAGAGACCTTCAGCTGCCTTTTGCATTTCTGTTCATTGGGAGCAGTTTGTTGGCATTTGGGTGGCTTGGCTGATTCCAAAGTTCAAAGTAAGTTGACGCTACTTGGTGATTGGACTAATTTGACTTATGCCTCGGCTTTGAAACGTAGCTATTCTGACAATCAGTTGGAAACTGTCACTTAAGTTGGATTGTGTTTCAGCACTCTGGACAGATCTTGGATCAGAATGGGATCATAACCCTATAGCATTGATAAAGGCAAATGCATAAAAACAGTATATTACTGTACCATCTTGAGTGCATTGTTGTGATTATAGCAGTTTTAGTACTGATAAAATTGCTAATTGATCTCTTATTTTTATTAATTATTATTATTTATTTATTCTTATATTTCTTCTTCTTCTTCTTCTTCTTCTTCTTCTTCTTCTTATTATTATTATTATTATTATTATTATTATTACTAAATTTTATTAATAAGAAAGTTTTTTTTACATCTCTTAAAGAAACACTGTTCCATTAAACAGCCTATATGCTACACTTTATGGACAAGTGTATTGCGACACACCTGTTTTTCAGGGTTTGGGCCTCTTACTTCCAGTGAAGGGCAATCTTAATGCCTCAGTACACCAAGACATTTTGGACGTCATGTTTCCAACTTTGTTTTTGGGGAAGAACCTTTTCAATTCCATAATGACTGTGCCCCAGTGCACCAAGCCAGCTCCATAAAGACGTGGTTGGATGAGTTCAAACTTGACTGGCCCGCACAGAGCCCTGACCAGATTGTGAGCCAGGGGTTGTTGTCCAGCATCAGTGCCTAAACTCATAAATGCTCTACAGAATGAATGGGCGCAAAATTCCCACAGAAACTCCAATATCTTGTGGAACACCTTCCTAGAAGAGTGGAAGCTATTCTAGCTGCAAAGGGGAACCAGCTCCATATTAAAGTCTATGTATTTAAATGCAATGTCTATGTATTTAAATGCAACATACCGATACTTTTGTCCATATGGTGTATATTCTTTTAAGTTACAGGTGAACAAAGTGGTGAACTATGGTTAGGCAATATTGGTGCTCACAAAATGCCCCTCAGCCAATCACGCTGCAGGGCTGGAGCTAACTGTGGTCTCTGTTTGACTGTTTACCGTCTTAACTTTGACAGAGAGATCTTTGTTTTGAGAGTCAAATGGCAGTTAATCCAAAAATGAACATGACAGAATATGATTTAAGTACGGTTTTTATTCGTCAGCGTGGTGGTATCTCCCCATTGTAGTCTCATACTTCATGCAGGTTGTCATAAGGATTGTCTCAGGCGCACGGATTTGACTTCAGTGTGCGGTTTTGAATGTGTTGTTTATCAGGAATCAGCGGCATGACCACACTAAGCCTGATATGCATCCCAGATCTAGCAGACAATTGCCAATGAGACTCCACAAAGTCTGAGAAGCCGAGAGGGAGGACGGAATAATAATTAAAACGCTAGGTGAGGCTTCTCCCACCCACAGAGGGGAAAAGCAGCATCATTACGTCACAGAGAAAGAGAAAGGGAGCATTTCCCAACCACACCAAAGCTAATTCGGAGTAGAACAGGCTATTCACTGTTTCAAATCATTAACGGATTCTTCCATATCTTGCATATCGTTTTCTTGCATGCTTGATTGCCCATAGATATAGTTGAAAATGCTCTAAAATGTGCGCAACTGAGGAAAAGTACCTTGATATTCCTTTTAATGAAGCCTCCTCACTAGGGATGCTTGATATGGACAAAATTCCTTAAACATTGCTGCAATTCCTTAAACATGTTGCAATAACTTACGCTATACACTGACTAGTCACTTTATAAGGTACTTAGGGGTCAAGACCCCCAGAGGACCACCAGTGAAGCAGCTCTTGGGTGATGGATCATTCTCAGCACAGAGAGTAAGCAGACACAGTTTTTAAAAACTCCAACAGTGATCCACTTTGTGCAGCACGCACATACAATACAATGCGAGTGAATGTCGAGAATGATCCACCACCTAAATAATACTTACTGGTGGTCCTGTGGGGGTCCTGACCACTGATGAACAAGGTAAAGGTGGATAGTATTTTATCTGTATTTGTAATCTACAAAGTGAAACTAGATGTTAAGAAGAGCTGATCAAATGTTCAATACAGGTTACGTAAATGTAATGCATTAAAAGTACACTGTCAACTTTAAATGCTGCTTTAAAAACATAATAAATAATTCATATAATTTACATAGATTATGGTGTTCAGAATCAAGAGTTAGTATTTTTAAGTAGTATTTGTATATGTATTTAGTATTTTTAACCAGTATTTTTGTTACGTATGTGTATTGAAATTGTCGTTTGTTTGAGTAAAACCTCAGTTTGTTGAGGTATTTTAAGGAAAGTACAGTAAGTACATTCATATCAGCAAAAAATAGTGGGTCTTTGATGTGTTATTTTTTTGATCAAACAATTTATATTTGTTGTATCATAACTGCAGCTCATTTGCATATATTATCTTTCTGCAATATCAGTTTTTCCAAAAGGTAATTTCAGTTATAACCCATTAAAAATGGAGACATTGCGTGGCTGCACTCCTTGCCACCCTCACATGATGGGCTCACCTACTCGTGTCTACCTGGCTGGAGTAAAGGGAAGGCTCACAGGCACCTGAAACCTGACTCCTGAGCCTTGTGTGTGTACACTATACACAGGGCGACTGTTGTAGGAGTCGGCGATGATCATTCAGGAGGTGTTTGTTTATATCATACACATCCCTGATTCCACCCCACTGCTTATACAAGAGAGAGAGACTCTCGGACAGCCTCCCATAACTCGGCTCGCTGAAACAATTTGTGTCGGATGTTTTGTACACAAATGAAAAGGCTTCCTAAAAGTCGAAGGGGGAACCTGTCGACACGCGGGCTGTTTTCCAGCCCTGCTCCGCAGGCAGGCAGGCAGGCATGAGGCGGATCAGGCTCTGGCACAGCGAGTTTAACAATCCTCGCATTCTTGAATAGGAATGTTTTAAAAAACCTTTGTCTCAACCTGTTTAACTATTCCAGAAATATGCTCCAAAACCACGACTGTAGGCGCAAACGCCACTGGGGAGAAATGTGCACTTCCACCAGTGCTTTCCCGCACTGTCAGGCGGCTTCTGTTCGAGAGCATATCGTTTTACTCGAAGGCTGACATTGTTTTATAGCTTCTTGCAAAAATACAAGAACACACAAACATAACCTTTTCCCTATATGTTTGTTCCTCAGCTTTGGAAATGATGTTTGCATTGAATCACTCTTGGCATCAAGCTGTCACCAGGTAGACTAACTGGATCAACCTATGAATCATCAAAGCGCTTACTCTCATAATTATCTTAGACTAAAATTATATGCCTCAGAATGCAAATCAGGGACTAAAAATCCCTCGGGGGGTAAAGTTGGGATGGAACGATTGTCCTCTCACAATTTGAGTCACCAAATCTGTCTCAGATTTGGGGCTTTTAAAATTTGAAATGTTTGAAAGCACTTATATAAATATTGCACTTCATATAACACTAAGAGATGGAACTACAAATAAATGAAATAAATCTAAAATTAATTTGAAAAAGACTGTAATCACGTGTTCAACATAATTGATGCAGCTGGTGGCCTAGTGGTTAGGGCATTCGCCCTGTGATCACAAAGTCCGGGTTCGATTCCCAAGAACGCTAGGCACCTCTAAGGTACCCTGAGCAAGGTACCGTCCCACACACTGCTCCCCGGGCGCTGTGTTCCTGCTGCCCCCTGCTTCACTTGGTGAATGGGTTAAATGCAGAGGAAGTGTTTCGTGCTGTGGTGTATTCACGTATGCCCGAATTGTCACTTTCACTCATTGTTTTAATAAAATCTGAAACAGCTTTATCATCAAAACTGCAGACCGCTCGCTCCATCCCTGCTCAGGGTCTGAAATGATCTCTTGTTTCCTCCTTTCCAGATCCTGGAAAAGAACATGCGCTTGGAGTGCAAGTGTCACGGCGTCTCCGGCTCCTGCACCACCAAGACTTGCTGGACGACCCTGCCCAAGTTCAGGCAGCTTGGCTACATCCTCAAGGAAAAGTACATAAAGGCAGTTCAGGTGGAACCCGTGCGTGCGAGCCGGAACAAACGACCCACGTTTCTGAAGATCAAAAAGCCCTATTCCTACCGCAAGCCTATGGACACAGACTTGGTTTACATCGAGAAATCGCCCAACTATTGTGAGCCGGACCCTATTACTGGCAGCATGGGGACACAGGGCAGAATCTGCAACAAGACAGCCCATCAGGCAAACAGCTGTGATTCGATGTGCTGCGACCGGGGCTACAACACACATCAGTACTCACGAGTTTGGCAGTGCAACTGCAAGTTCCTTTGGTGCTGCTACGTCAAATGCAACACATGCAGCGAGAGGACAGAGGTGTACACCTGCAAATGAGAACAGTTTTGTTGCTCTTGCATACGTATCATGCAAGTGTTAAGTGTAGAGGGTCTGAGAAGGTCAGTGTCATTACATCAACAGGGTGCATTCCCTTTGAGCACTGGGTGATGTAGATCCAAAGCTTTTTGCACAAGGTGAATTCTTGGGTCTTCATTATTGGCCAGGATCTCTTAATATTTGTTGGAGGATGGCCAGAGGAAGTGTGGGCTACGTATCCAGCTTTGCTATGGAGCTTGATCATGATCTTTGGGCTTGGACACCTTGCGCATTCTGAGCAACAGAGCGAGAAAGTCCAGGAAAGGATGTCCTGTGGGCCGAGAGAAAGTTGTGAGTGGTGACCTTGGCCTGTACCGCTCTACAGGTCTGTGAGGAAAGCCCTCTCTATGAGCTGCTTTGTGAACGGACAACCCTGTCAGACGTAAATCCAAACTGGATGTTTTGGACGGTTTGTCTTCCGATGGACGTTGCGAAAGCATTCTGCATATGAGGGTGACAGTGATATTTAACTTTTTATTTAGAGAAAGAAAGGCTAATATTAATTTATTTAATAATAAAACTACTGATTTTTCTTTCTTTGTGTGAGTTTAGGTCCGTTTTCACCAGTGACTCTATTGTAATTGTGGTAGAAGCAAAAATGTAACCAGCTCTCACACCTGATCCCACACACTTGTTCTTTTTGATTGATATACCGAGTGTAGTTTTTACCGTGAACGGCGTGAACAAAACACATAGTGTTGCTGCAGTTGTACTAACTGTTCTGTGGTGTTTGCACCTTGTTGATAACCACAAAATTCAGCAGTCCCTTTCTGCCTCTACTGTGTTTCGTCTTCCACCCCAGCTCCTAGCTACTATAAATATATATA
>JBBPDB010000134.1:12061686-12074332 GCA_037974465.1 Brachypetersius altus
CAGGGAGAGCAGAAGCCACTCCCACCACTTGCCACCTAATTGATACCAGCTGAGCCTTTGTCTAACTAGATGCAGTGGAACTAGCTAACACCTCAGAGTATAAGCACTCAGACAGCCTAAACGCACAAGCTGGCAGTAGAGTTAAAAATACAGACTAAAATGTAAAGCTAGCTTACCAGGAAGACACAGCAGCAGGTAGATGCAAGTTAACTTGCATTAGCTGCCCAAAGCCAAAACAACACCTTTAGAGCTTCCAAAAAACCCCCCCAAAAAAACGGCAACAATTGTTGCCATTGGGATTAAATGGGTTAACTAATTAGAGGCATTTTTTTCTGTGACAAACTAGATAAAATGTGAATGTCCTGAAGTAGCAAATAGCTTAGGTTTTATATTTGATTTGATTACATTACATTATGCACTGCTGGAGAAGGCAAAGACAGAGAGTTAGAAGGTTAGAGTGAGAAAGGGCATGTATTCCATGACATTTGTGTCAAGTAACCGTTGGAAGGTCTGCTTTTAGTTTCTTCTGTGAAAAACAACAACTCTCAGCAATTTGTTTGCAAATCAATTAATCAATTCTTTTTTTGACAGATGCCAAATTGTTCTTAAGACTAAATGTAGGCTAGTTACTTTTTTCAGTCAGTCAAGCTTAACTTACAAAATCGAATATTTCAGTAGCAACATGTGCAACTGTGATGGTGAGGGGGGTTGCTTGCTAGCCTAGTTAATATCATGGTCATTTAGACTGCTTTTCTAATCTTGACCCAATAATTATGTCTTGATAGCCAGCCTTGTTGGCCAAGAAGACTAAAAAAGGTCAAATGAAGATTTGATTGCATTTAAGTGGGTGAAATGTCCTATAGGTGGTCATCCTGGAAATTTGCTATATGTGTCCAGATTTGGACAAACACACAAACTTCATCTAAAAGATCAAAAACAGGATGAATCCAAGTTGCTAAAGACACTACAAGCTAAAGACATTACAATAGATGAATCTTCTCATTCAGTGTCTTATCTCAGTGTGTGTCTTGATAAGACAAGAGCAGTCACAAGTGCTTTGGTGAAGGTTTAGCTGCTCACTGTACTGACTTCCTCAATGTAGTGGAATGCAAACTTACGTGTTTGCTGGTGTGCGTCTCCTGAGTAATAAAGCTTGTTTGAGCGAGGGTATGGTGGTCCCTCATGCTCATGCCTCCATCCAAATAACCTGAACCAAAGAAGACAGTAATCCAGCACACCTCTTTTGGTATCCCAACGCAAAGTAAGTACTTCAGATTCTGACCACCTTTGCACACAATAATAAAATCTGTATGGACTCTTCTGTGATGGTTCTTTTTTGATTAATCCTTTTTGCCAAAGTTCAAGAAAACATTTCTCACAACATACAAAGCCTTATTCAGTACTTCTGGCAATGCTGTTTAGATTATGATGAGTTTAGTTGTTTTGGCCTTTGCATTTGTTAACATAACAATGCTCCTATGCCTGGCTTATAACATCATGATATGTTTTACTTCCAAACACGGTAATGTTCTCCATTTACAAAAAGACTTGTTTACCCTTCCCAGTGACTTTATACCAGCAAAATGGTATGTAAAATGAAACTGGGAATCAAAATAAAACTGTGAATAAAGATAAAATAGCCAAGAAGTATTCCTGCCAGGAAGTAATGGCAATGGAAGACCAGCGGCCACGGATCAGTTTAATGTAAAACAATATTTTCACGGGCCGGTATAGACACAACTAAAAACAAAGTGTGTTTGTTTTTTTACCAATTTTTACGAGCTTGTGGGCTAAATTTCTGATGTACCGTATCACGTAACTGAGATGGCACGGTATCAAATGACAATACCGGTCCATGGCCCAGTGGCTGGGGAACTCTGGGCAAGAGGGTTATAAGCCCCCAACACTGGGGTGTGGAGAGGTGGAACTATGTTCTCTGGACTGATGGTGCTCCATCCAGTACCGTTGGGGTGTGATTTGTGATCCAGAGCCCATCAAACAACATTGGTTCTAATGCTCATGTGGTTGAGCGCAATCATATTCTCACAGCAATGTTAGCATAGCCTCCCCTGAAGAGTAGAGACTGTTACTACACTATTAATACCCTTGATTTCTGAGGAAACATAGAATGAGCGTGTGTCTACAGACATTTGGCCAAGCATAATTTTGAAAAGGTTGGACCTTTATTGTGGTTAAAGTAATTATTCTACTATTTTGACTCTTTGACATCTGGCAGTCTATGCTGAGTGTGAAAGCGAACAAGAACAAGCTAAGGCCAAGTACACTCACTCAACAGCTTTCACTGTTCACTCTCATCTCTTCTTTACTGATGGAGATAACCTGCAGACACTGTACGCCTCATTTATGAACCCAGGAAGAGGGCTTCAATTAATTAGGCTACACCGCTTTAATGCAAAGCAGTTACTCTGCGGTTTTCACTCAGAGGCATAGCTTAGAGCAACAGACAACAGAACACAGAGGAACACGTGTAATTTCTTCAGCTATTCATTGCTTTCCCAAAACCCTTAATTTTCTTAGTTATTCATCAGCTGACCTTGGAGTTAAGTTTACTTTTATGGGCTTTGAATTATGTTCATAAAATATGCTATTTCTAAAAAGTGGCCCTAACTAAAACTTTTATTTTGGGGGAGATTAGGGGTATCATTTAGTCTCACGTGCATTCCTGCCCACTTTGCTGACAGCTACAACCTTGAAAAAAAAACGAACAAAACGCACTGCTACTCAGGAGGTCTCACACACCCTCCTGTTTTCTGCTTTTTTGCCCACCGTGACTGACAACGAAGCGGATCCTTTACGTAGCCATAGGAAATATCATCAAACCACTTTTAATTATACAGCTCCCTGGCTGCTGGCCTCTCCTCCTCAATGTGTGGCATGTGTCTAAAATTACACTCTGCATAGAAAGCTCTAAAAAGCGTGCGCCAGCTTGCAGCCTGGCCCCAATTTGTGGAATATGGAAGAACAATATTGCGGGATAATTAAAGGTGGTGGTAAATACGAGGGGTTCCTTGCAAAAGGCCTGACATTAGAGGCCCAGAAAGCAAGCAGTTCTCCCCTTCATCCCTTCAGAAGGGTGAGGAATGCGCTAATGACAGTTAAAAACGTCCTGTTGATGCCAAAGGTACGTCAGCCTGCTAACTTTTCCCACTTAATTCGGTGAAAACTGTAATTGTTCATAGAAAAGACCAAAATAACAGTGGGATTATGGCAGTAAATGTGTTTGCTCTGAATACCCTGATTCCTAAACAAGGTGATTGTTTGTTGGGATGCTGTTGATTTTGTCTGGGACTTCACTCTCTCAAATGATGGAATGTTTGTCTTTTTTTCCCCCAGACTTTTATTGGGTTAAATAGGTGTCAAAGCTTCTTTACAAACTAATTGGACATAATTAACCCTTGGAATCAACAGAAATAATGGTCATGTTTTTATTATCTATGAATGCCAAATTATAGAATAAATATAGATAGTAAGTAAGAGTATCTGACTCTTACACTAACAGGGACTTTAATGATATTACTTTCAAATACATAATCTTTAATATGGAGTTGATCCTCCTTTGCAACTAGAACAGTTTCCGCTCTTCTTTGAAGATTCTCCACAAGATTTTGGAGTTTTTGTGGGAATTTTTGAATTTGTGGGAATTTGTGGGAGGTCAGACACTAAAGTTAAACGAGAAGGTCTGATTTGCAATCTCCTTTCCAGTTTACCCCAAAGCTTGCTTTGTGCACTGGGACACAGTCATGCTGGAATAGAGAATGTTCTTCCCCAAACTGTGTCCACAAAGTTGGAAGCATTGTGTTGTCCAGAATGTCTTGGTCTGCTGAAGCATTAAGATTGTCCTTCAGTGGAAAGAAAGAGGGCCACCTGAATTATATTTGGTCTATTTAGTGTATTTTATTCTGATTTAGATTAGAAGTTATGGCTGTGTGTACAGCATATTTTTGAATGAAAATGGGAAACCCAGATTCAGAATGTAATATATAATTCTTTATATAACCGTGACATTATAAGTGGAGGTAGCTGGAGTGGAGGTAGCTCAGTGGGTAGGATACTTGCCTCCGGACCAAGAGGTCACAGGTTTGAATCCTACCTTCAGCACCACCACTGGGTCCCTGAGCAAGACCCTTAACCCCAAGTTGCTCCAGGGAGAGACTGCCCCCTGTAGTTACAGAATGGAAGTCGCTTTGGATAAAAGCGTCTGATAAATGCCGTAAATTTAAGTATGACAGGCAAAGATTGTTTTCGTTAACGACCCTAAGCACAGCGGAGACACTCAGTACTGCTATGGTAGTGGTTGATGGTAATGCAAGTTACTGAGTTTTTACACAGTCAGTATCACTGCTGGACTTGTAGAACCTCTGTGGTGATAAACTGGGCAGGACTAGAGGATGACTGTGCTTTAACACATGAGCTACATTCTCTAACATAGTCTTCTTACTCTTTCTAACGAATACAAAGAATATAAACATAAATACTTGATTGATAAAAATCTATCAGAAGTGGAATGCCACTTCATCAGTGAGCTATTCATTTTAACACTAATAATACTACACTCATTTCAGTGGTTACACCAGTGGCACGTTCTAAGAAGACGCACCTCTGCTCCCAGTCTGCTATTACAGTGAAGATGAGTCAGTAAAATCTAATTCACCAGTCATGAACCATTGAGCAGAAAAGTAGAGATAAACAATGGAGGCCAAAAGTTTGAGACCACTAGTAAAAATCCTTCTATTTTTTTATTTTCTCCATGTTTTTCATCACAAACTATATTATTAGACAATATATCCAACAAATAATAAATTATCTGGAAAGTAGAGTCTTTTCAGGTTTTTTTTTCTTGTTTGCTTTAATGACAGTGTGCACTCGAACCCCACAAGTTTGTCTAGAAGCCTCTGATGAGCAGATCAGAATCACAGTTCAAAATTTTAAATAGATCTGGGTTTTCCTCACTATAACTTTTTATTTTCCCAAAAAATGCCATTTTTTTCTAAGGATGATTTAATAATTATGTATATTTTTAAAGGTTCTAAAGGTTCAAATTAAAATTTTTTTACTTTAACAAACCCACTTTTAATTAGTCACACAATATATTGCCACACAATATATTGACAAAAGTGCCTAATTAATGAATTCAAGTGGCACCTTACTTCCAGTGTAGGACAATCTTAATGCTTCAGCAGACCAAGACACTTTGGACAACATGCTTCCAAATTTGTGGACACAGTTTGGAAAAGAAACTTTTCTGTTCCAGCATGACTGTGTGCCAGTGAACAAAACAAGCTCCTTAAAGACAAGCTTGGATGAGTTCAGTGTGGAGTAGCATATTGATTAATAAATGTGATCTTACAAAGGTAAAGGGCACATATTAACTATATATGCTGTTCCTATGGCTTGTATTTGGGATGAAGTAAGCATCTGTTGTCAAATTGTTTGATGAGTTTGATGTGGAAGAACATGACTGGACCACACAGAGTCCTGACCTCAACACCATGCAACACCTTGGGAATGAACTGGAATGGAGATTGTGAGCCAGGCCTTCTCATCCAACATCAGTGCATAACCTCATAAATGCTTTACAGAGCATTTTTGGTTCTTTAATGCACATATCATTGACTGGTTCTTTGGAGAACCAGCTTTGCAAATGAGATTAATATACATAAACCTTAACTGTAAAGAGCTGCTGGATAACTGGCAAAGAAGCTTTACATAAAGTGAAGGTTCTTTGGACCTTTAAAAACATTTTCACATTCACAAATCTCTTTATTAAATTTGATTCTTTAGGGGATCATTTAAAAACTAAGATTTTTGAATGTATATCAAAACAAATGCACAGCAAAAACTCATCTTAAAATTAGTTAAAATTTTTCAACTTTGTATAAACAAAGGCATGAGTAATGGTTTGAGATGACAGTGCTTTGTCACCAGCAGAATATGCCTACATGAGTGCAGAATATTAATACGCTTGTCTTTTTCATCACCTCCAGCCAAACGCAGCGGAAAGAAGGAATGCGGTGGATCATCTCTGATGGTCTCCTTGAAAGAAGAAATAAAAACATTTCTGCTGCTGTGACAGACCTAAAGGAAGGTAAGGCTGAATCCAGGACTACTTGACGACAGATGAACTCCACATTGCTTCAATTAAAACAATTGAGAAAGAGGCAAGTCATAAACTGATGATGAATGACTTTTATATGGATTATCTACATCATTGTTATTCTTCGCAAGAATGTGACTGTTCCAAATAAGACCTTCACCTGCCTTACAGCTCATCTATCTCTGTATAGGTGCACAGTAACAGTAAAGTAAAGTGGCTCCTTATAGACACACCACAGTACAGCACACATTGTGAACAATGTGAAATTCTTTCTCTGCATTTAACCCATTCACCAAGTGAGGCACAGGCTGACACCAACGAGGAGCGCCCGGGGAGCAGTGTGCGCGGACGGTACCTTGCTCAAGATGACACTAGCAGTGTTGGGGTTTGAACCCACAACCATCTGATTGCAGGGGCAATGCCTTTACCACCAGGACACCAGGTGTCCCAAATTCTCCTTGCCAGGATTGGTACACACCCATGATGACATTTGTCCATTGGACCTTAAGTCCAACGCCTCAACCACTCGGCCATCCATAACCAATCTGTTGCTGCCCAATTAATATGCCCTCCTCGACCCAAATTCAACAGTGGACAGTTTCTGATGTTGGTGTTGACTGCAATATGTTAAAATCTAAAAGACCGAAACAGTTGTTGTTGCCTCTAACTTCTTATTTTTGTCTGTGCTTTGGACCCCATTACCTGTCCGGGCCAAATGTGTGCGCAAAAACCGGTCAGTGCTATCTACACAACAATCTAATTGAGCGGAATATGTAATCACCCACATTTTCAATGCAAATGCAGTAGGAAAGATGCCCATATGCATGGAGACAAGTGTTATCCACGCCTGTGGATAGAATGAAAGCAATTTGTGCCTAATACAGTTTTTAAAGAAAACTTCCTCACAAAAGCATTTACCCTAAAAGTTTAAAAGAATAAAAAGTGAGGGTGCGGGTGCTCCACTCCACTATTGTTTCTAATTTGCTTATAATGAAGATAATGGTGCAAACTTAATCAGCTAAATGAATCCTCTATGTAAGGGTCATAAGGATATTGACATATATGTACCTGAAGATGATCCTCATGACATGACGGTGCCCTAACAAACTGCAGTGATAATTAGAGTTCAGTCTAGTTCAAGGCTGAGTGTTTGATTTCAGCGCCACAGGCAGCAGGCCTGTGACAGGTAGTTCAGCTGCCCAGCCAAGACTTCCACATAGCCAGAGGCTCTCAGGGGCCCCTAGTTGGCCCCGCTCACACAGCCCCGCTACCGCCAATACCTCAGAGATTTAAGAGCACATAGGAAACCTGAGTGTTGTTTTCCTCTCTGAGGTAGGTGTGTGTCCTTCCTGGCTCTGTCTAACACAGGCAATATGTCTCAAATGTTGTCTACCACAATGCGGTAATGGTTCAGGGGGGCCAAGCAGGGTCTTGTCAAGAACGATTACCTCCGGGGTGTAGAGTACTTGCCATGTTCTATAACTTTTATATTATGTAGATCTCTTTCTAGAGAATCAGCAAGTTGCCTGTTTAAAATAATAGGTAATATATAATTCATACAATTTTCCTTTAAATCCTATATAGTTTATCTGCCAAAAATGTTCAATCTTTGGAAGACGGCTCTAGCTATCAAGTAATGGACATTACATTTACGGCATTTAACTGACTGTCTTATACATAAGTGCTATAAAGCTCTAAAGCTATAACAACCTGTAAAGCTATACTGTAAAGTTATAACATCCACCGTTCAACCAAGTTACTGCCAGCTAAGTACATCTAAACAATTCCTGTCAAAAAAAAAGTCAGAGGTTAAGGCAAAAGTAAGACAGACATAGAGATAATTATTTTAAGCGAAAATGGGGAAGAAATAATAAATAAGCAGAAACAATAGTCCTCAAGGTGCTCCTTGAAGAGGTGAGTCTTTAGATGATGCTTGAAGACAGTGAGGGACTCCTCAGATCTGATTGCAAGAGGGAGTTCATTCCACCACTGTGGGGCCAAGACTGAGAAGAGTCTTGACGCATGTCTTCTTTTTATTTTGAGCAACACAGGTTCAAGACGAGCAGTGCTTGAAGCTTTAAGAGGATGAAAAGCGACACGCTGCTTGATCAGTGCTGATATGTGTGGGGGTGCAAATCCGTTCTTGGCCTTAAAAGCAAGCGTTAAGGATTTGAACTTAATTTGGGCTGCCACAGGGAGCCAGTGAAGGCTCCATAGTAGAGGCGTGGTGTGTGAGAATTTATGAACATTGAAGACTAATGTCACAGCTGCATTCCAAATCAGTCCTGTTACCTTCAGCTGTAGTCCAGCCAGTAGAGAGTTGCAGTAGTCCAGTTTGGAGATAACCAGAGACTGGACAAGTAACTGCATAGCTTTTGCAGTGGGAAAAGTTTGGATTCTTCTGATGTTGTAACAAAGGTATCTGCATGTTCTGAAGCTCAACCTGTGGTGAGACAGATCTACATCTAGCATAACACCAAGATTTTTTGGAGCTCGGTCTTGCAGGGATTTAGCTGGAGGTGGTGGGCCGCCATCAAAGAGATCTTCACCAGATATTCTGAGACCTGGTTGTCACTGGAAGGGAAAGAGAGAATAATTTGCATGTCATCAGCATAAAAGTTGTAGGAAAAAAACATGTGATGCTATGACATCCCCAAAAGAACCAGTATACACAAAAAAGAGAAGCGGTCCAATGACTGAACCCTGTGGAACACCAGTGGATAATCTTCATGGAGCAGACTGAGTGCCTTGCCTCCGGGCATCAAGATAGCAAACCATTGCCGAGGTGCCCAAAGTTGCAGAGAGTGGCCAGGAGGATCTGATGGTTGACTGTGTCAAGGGCTGCAAAAAGGAGCCAGAGCAGAAGACAGGTTGGCTGATCTAGCTGCATGAACTTCTTTTTTAGATGGCAAGTAGATCAGTTTCAGTAGTGTGTGCCGTCTTGAACCTGGTGAATATCCTGAAGACTGTTTTGAAAAAGAAACAAGTTGAGTTATAAACTGCCACAAAGTTGCATGTACTCAATAAAATTTCTTTTGCTTATAACGGTTAGTCAAGATTAAAAAAGTAAAGTGGCCTTTATAGTCACATGTGAACACATCACGGCACACAGTGTGAAAAGTGTGAAGTTCTTTCTCTGCATTTAACTCATAGACTGTCAGAGCCCACATAAATCTGTTTGAGATTACTTAACATCTTGACATGGTTTGAGGAGAGTGTGTGAAGATTTAGGCATGTAGTTGCATAATACTTCCACCACAAACCTTGGACACCAGCTTTAGACACCAAGCACGTCTTGGTTGATCTCCATTTGAGATGATGGGGAAACTTGTGTAAATGCGATTTTGTTGTTGAACAGCCACTGAGGCTGTCTACTGATCATCAGAGTCAGACTCGTTCAGGAGTTTTACACATCGCAAAACCTCTTTAAATGTGTCTCGTCATGCATGTCTAGGAACAAGCAGTACACAGCAGACGCTCTGCAAGATTGCATAACAAACATTTCTCAGCGACTTCTGCAGAGTTCCAGACAGATCTTTCCATCTGAGGAAGAAATGCATTCATATTCATTTTATTCACATTCACATTTTCCATGCATGGTGCCATAGAACAGGCTCAGAAATGAATTGTTGAAAGAAAGGGAGAAAAAGCAGGAGGAAGTATAGGGTGAAGTATAAGGTGTACACACTTTCGTCTGGAGGATGTGTGTGCTTAACTTGCTTGTTTGTGTCAGTGTAATGGCAGTTCAGTGCAAGGTCATGTCAAAGTGACGGCCCAATAGAAGCTTTGGAAGGTGAATAGAATAATAACCCCTGCTTACGTGGCTTAGTCACATGAACTGGAAACACCAGCTGAGGACTGTTGCAGTGAACTCAGGGATCTGCCGAGATCCTTCCAGAAAACAAGTTCCAACAAGCGACAAGACATGGATTCTTCAAGGAAAAGGACCGCTGCTCGATTTGGTGCAAGGAGACTCCTTTACAGAGGCCATACATACAATTTAATTCACATTTAATCAGAGGCCAGGGGATGAACAGCTTTTCAAAATGCTTTTAATACAGCATGCTTTTAATTTCTTCGTTGGTTTGCAGTAGCAATTTTAAATCAAGTTTTATGTAGAGGAAAATAATATTAGATGTATATGTTTGTGGCAGCAGTTTAATGGGAATGATCCATTTATATGCACTCATCAGCATATAAATCTTTAAGCCAAACTGTTGTTAGTGTGCATTTTTAAAAGAATAACCGAATTTTTACTAGATCCAGAGGTAGATCCAGAGGTACAAGGCTGATGTTACTAACAAACATACCCAAATAATTTCCATGAACACCTCAGACTACATTCAGCTCTTCATTAATATACTACAGACACACTCATGTGGTTTATGACACAGTAGGACTTTTTGCAGTCATTTTGCAGTCAAAAGTCATTTTGCAACAAACTGCTTCAAGAGTAGCAGTGCTAATCTAGAATCAGTTTTGTGGCAACAACCATCATGGACCAATCTGATCTAAAATCTGTCCTTACCAGCCCCTGTGTTGTCTTTATGTCATACTGTGCACTAAACCAAGTCTGCACCACTTAAATGAAGAGCTGGTTGTGGTTTGAGCAAGGTAAGAAAAATCTTACTCAGAGAAACAATTTGGGTGACTTTTGACTTCTGTGATGATGTCATCCTTGTAACCAAGCAAAATTGGGACATGTCCTGTGGGCAGTCATGTACATTTGATTTTTCCTAACAGTTTCTTTGACAGTGGCTTGCAAAAGAAAACTGTTTGAATATCTGATTTTCATTACACAAATGATGATACTTTAAACAAAATATTTCCAAAGTATTAGCAAACAATTTTTTTTGTGCATTATGCTTTGTAATTAAAAAGCTTAGAAAAATCTAATTTCACAACAGGGCAAGGTTTACACAAGCATTTGACATAGAACACTGTAACACTCTATACATGTATTATATCTACAAGGTGGATGTTACTCTAACAGAGAAAGTCCTTTCATAGGAGGCAGAACAATGCTAATGCCTGAGTAGATGGTTTGGGTGATGGGCTTGGCAGTGACCTTTCATCTTGTGTGTGTGTGTGTGTGCACACATCTAATGTTCTGACAACTCTGGCAGAGCAAGAAAGAGAGCAAAGGAGATCAAACCCATGTTCTGAAGAGCTTGAACTCAATTATACTGTGCCACTTTGCTCAGATTGCAGTGGGGCACGGCTCCATCGATGAAGGAGAAAGAGAAAATGCACTGCATGACAGATCACCTACAATTATGGCCCAGGTTCAGATGCCAGCAATGAATGGACTGGTATTCGGCTAAATGAAATATGGGGCAAAATCTCATCTACGCCTGAATTTTCTGTAATCTATAATAATGGATAACGAATAATGAAACCACTGAACGCACTTTGTTTTGTCACAAATTTTTAAACCCTTCACAATCACACTCAATTAGGTGGCTATGCACAGTTTTTGTAATTATGAGTGTGTGTTGTGACTGAAGCCATAGTACTGCTACTTTTATTGTTGGGTCCTGCAATCTATGGAGCAACTTGCCTTAAATATGATCATTGGTGAAACAACACTTTCTGCTTATCATGGCAGCTCTGATCTCTGATAAGTCAAGGACTCATATATTGACTAAGATGGAGGGAATCGTGGGAATTGTAGTGTTGAATGTGACTCTCCATGGTGACAGCAGCTGACTGGTAGAGCTCTGCACCTGGCAGTCCTGCAAGTTTAAGCAAACAGATGTGGGAAGCAAGTTCATATTTCTACGCCAAAGCAAAGCAAAGCAAAATAAGGCCATTTCCCACTCTACCCCTATTCAGAGTTGCGCATTCTCCTTTCCCAGGCTTGCTTCATGTTGCTTGTTGCTATCCCCCACTACCATTGTTTGGACAGCTTGAAGCTTCTTCAAGAATGGAAAGTTGATATTTTGGATTGAGGCTTCTGCATTGACCGTTAGCAGGAATAGCCTTGCTTTCCCTCCTACACTTTTAAAACTGTAATTTTGCTAAAAGCTGCCGTTATCTTAGTCATCATATGTTACCATATGTATGGCAATATTCTCACTTCGAAATAAATGTTCATTATAAGTAAACATCCATTTTCAATAGAGCACGCTCTTGTAAATCCATGGTTTTTTTTTTTTAGTTCAATTTTATTGAATTTACTTTTGCATTGATAGTAAATGTGCATGTCAGTCTAATACATGGGTTTATTGTGCACTCTTCGGGTTGATCTGTGACTCTGGCGTGACCGACGTTTGGAGATGTACTGTGTTTACGCCCATGTAAAAGTCATACTGTGTGTGTCTCAGCTCATCCCTCACACATGAGAATTATTGAGAAGACTTCATGTCACCCCACTGTCTACTCCTCCAGTTCAGTGCTGGGTCAGAGGTTTGAGTCCATGTCAACTTCTTCTCAGAAAAACACAGCTGGGCTGTCCATGAGAGAGAGAGAGAGAGAGAGAGAGAGAGAGAGAGAGAGAGAGAGAGAGAGAGAGAGAGAGAGAGAGAGAGA
>JBBPDB010000134.1:12095209-12111517 GCA_037974465.1 Brachypetersius altus
TCAACTCAGACACACTCTTAAGTCAGCCCAGACACACTTACGTCACCTCAGACACTCTTAAGTCAGCTCAGACACACTCTTAAGTCAACTCAGACACACTCTTAAGTCAGCCCAGACACACTTACGTCACCTCAGACACTCTTAAGTCAGCTCAGACACACCCTTAAGTCAGTTTAAACACACTTTATTATTTAATGTTATAAACCTACGACCCTCACAGTGCTGTTCCTGCCTGTAACTGAGATAAATGTAAAGTAATGGCTGTATTTCAGCTACTGAAGGTGGTGTTCTCTCTCCAAGTTCTCTGTGGTTTTGTTGGAGCCGGTAGATTTCCTGTAGACGACGTCACACACGAGACGCTGACAGCTTACTGTGAATTATTACTTCTGGTTTTACAATATAGATGTTAACGCACTTGATTTTATTGGTAATGCTTCGGGAACATAAAGTTACTTGAAACTGTAACAGTATTCTAATGATTACTTTTTAGTAACATAGTAATGTAACATGCTATAATTTTAGTATGTTACTAAGTAATGCGTTACTTCTCAACACTGCTGACTACAAACCACCACCTCCTCGCTGTGCAACTCAATCTCACGAGTTTTCGTGCAGCCATCACGAAATACAATTTAATCAAAACACGTGCTGTGATCACGATTTAGAGCTTTTTTTCTGTGCTTCACTTGTTCATTTTAGGACAACGCTACCCAATGTATTTTAATGCGCACTGTGTAACATCGCCAGTATCTGGGCTAACTGGTGACTGTTACAGTTAGGTTTAGGGTTAAGGTTAAGGTACAACACGTACAACAACATGTTTCTTGTAGTCGGTCACCAGGTTTGCACAAATCTCAAGAGGGACTCGGGCCAGGTCCTCTTCACAGAAACTCTTCAAATCCTTTAGGCTTCTTGGCTGCTTACTGGTAACTCAAAGCTTCAGCTCCTCCATAGATTGTCTACAGGATTGATGTCTGGAGACTAGACTAGGCAACTCCAGGATCTTCATGAGCTGCTTCTTTAGCTCCTCCTTTGCTACCTTGGCACTACCTCAACTTCAACTTCATGTTTGAGTCATTGCCCTGCTGGGAGACCCACAACCCGTATTCAGTGTTCTGGCTGAGGGAAGGAGGTTCTCATCCAAGATTTTACGGTATGTGGTCCCATCAGGTGGCCCCTGTGGTGAAGTCCTCCTGCTCCCTTAGAAGAAAAACATCCCCAAGCAGAAAGTTTCCACCTCCATGCTCGACTGTGATGGTGTTCATACTCACCATTTCTCTTCCTCCAAACACGGCGGGTCGAGTTGATGCCAAAGAGCTCGATTTGACCACAGCACTTTCTCCCAAACCTTCTCTGAATCATTTAGATGTACAGACAATCTTATGCTTGCCAGTGAACATGTGACTCCTACAGCAGGGGGACCTTCAGAACTGCAGTATTTCAGTCCATCATGATGTAGTGCGTTACCAACGGCATTCTTGGTGACTGTGGTCCCAACTGCCTTCAGATCATGAATGTGCTCCTCCTGTAGTTCTGGGCTGATCCTTCACCTTTCTCATGATCCTCACCCAAGAGATGAGATACTGCATGGAGCTCCAGACTGAGGGCAGCTGAAGGACAATCATCACCTTCTCATCGAGCTTCTCGCTGATGGTCTTGTAAAACATTCCAGCCTTTCCCAACATGGACTATCTGGGTTCTATTCCTGGACTCGGCCCTTTGGTTTGATGATTCGGAATTGTTGGCTTAGTGTTTGAGTTTACAGTGTAAATGCAATTATATATATATATATATATTACAAGGCAATAAGTTTTGAAGTAATATTGCAAAATTAAAGCTATAATCTCTAATAGAAAGATATTAAGGCACTATGCAGAGTTAAACAACAGTGGTAAGGGTTTGGTTATTTAAGTGAACAGTAAAATAATAGCCACTGGTCCACTGGCGCCTTTCTGACCATGCTGTTAGTAGATCTGCTCATATTTTTAACGCAGCAAAACTGAATGAATGTACACAATTAGGCCTTGCGATGGATCAAAGTCACTCTGTCTCTACTTCAGTGTTTTTCAGTCATGCACACCGAAGCTCTCAGCACTTCTGGAGAACCCAGTGACAAACCAGCGTCCAGAATGGGATGCAAGGAATGCACGAATGTGAATGCTGCTGAATTCTGCGTAGTGGAAAAACACAGTGTGCACTCCCGAGCTTTACAAAATGGCCCGTAAAACTGCATTGCTTATTTATTCCTAACTCAATAAGGCGTGGGAATGGGTTCCCACTCCATGGCTTAGTAAAGCCGTGGGATCAAGATAAAGAAATCATCCCACAGTTTTCTAAGCCATGGCCACACTTCATGATCCCATTCCCGTTTCTAACAGAATTATGCATAATTTTTATGAAGCGTTTTCTTAAGGGTAGCACATCCAACAATAAGGGCAGCATGGAGCTTTAAACAGTGACTGAAAACACAGCAGTTTCAAACATTTATTTGTGATGGGAATGTCTGAAATCCTCAGAAACATTGGCAGCACGGAGCTTTACACAGTGATGGCAGCTTCCATTCCACTTGCTGATCCGTTTTACCTGAATACTTATGCACTGAATACTTAGGAGCCAATATTAATGAGCCAAACCACATAAACACACTGAATGGGCAATGTCTGCTGGGAATAAAGCGCTAGCTATGGAAGGACTGCTAAAATGCATGTACTGATGATGAAAGGGTGTCAGTGGCTTGTAGATGTGGTGCTGACTTTGCTTGGACTTCAAGCCACAGCAGGTCACATAATTAACCCAGATAATCAATCAAACTTTAAATAATGCTCACTATTAGCCGTAACAGCGCAGTATAAGTCAATATGCATAAAGCCACAGCGCTCTTGTTCAAACAAAAGTCTGAACCATAATTTTATATAACATGTCTGGGTCCATTCACCACAACTGTAAAGAAGTCTCTACAATTAACCAATTTCACCAAATCCACTCACTTTCAACTCAATGGCTGAATCATCAAGAAAAAAAATGGATTTACATTAAAGTGAAAGTGACAATCTGGTCATACGTGAACACACCACAGCACACGGCGTGAACAGCACGAAACACTTCCTCTGCATTTAACCCATTCACCAAGTGAAGCAGGGGGCAGCAGGAACACGGCGCCCGGGGAGCAGTGTGTGGGACGGTGCCTTACTCAGGGTACCTAGTGGTCTTGGGAATCGAACCCACAACTTCCTGATAACGGGGCGAATGCCCTAACCACTAGGCTACCAACTGCCCCCAACTTCAGTGTTAAATAGTATGTTGCTATGCTACAGCTATAGTCCAGCATTGATACGCCATTTTTTTTCTTTTTACAGTGATCATTATTTACAGTTGGAAACCTTACAGCGCAGCATTTATTTGCGTACCTGGGGCCTGTCTGGCAGCGGTGTTCGAGCGGCACCAGGGAACCTGAAAAACACAAACATGCCCGTTTTAGTTTGCTACACCGCCATTGATTTATATGAGGAGAATCCCCGGCTGCATCGTTAGCACTTACAGGAAATAGCTCACCTTGTGTTTTGTTTTGCTCATTAGAGTGAAGTGGCTGGTTTAGCTGTTGGCTTCCCGAGCATGAATTGAAACCTGGTTTGTTGAATTTGAGGAAAACTAAAGGATGTACACACAAGCTTTACAAAACACCCAGTAAAACTGCATTTTGTATTCATCCCAATAGAAAATAACTCACTAAGGCATGGAAATGGGATCTCAGTTCCTTAGTAAAGGCACGGGAAGAAGATATTTAAGTCTTCCTACAGTTTTCTACCACTTATTATGATCCTATTCCCATGTTCTAGTAAGCTGCACTTAATTTTTAATCAAGCAGAGATGTCACAGCCAGGGCTCTACCGATAATACTGGGAAACACACTCATCGCTACTCTGAATAAACACATCTATAATAAGTATTTCGGTTGCAGTATGAATGTGTGAAGTCCTTTTAAAGCACATCCAACAATCAAGGCAGCATGGAGCTTTAAACAGATTTTAACACTTCTATTGTGATGGGAATCTCTCAAATCCTTAAAAATATTTGCAGCACATTCAACAACAAATGCTGCATGATAGAAAACATGCCTGTCTTCGAGTTACCACACCGACCTGATCCTACAGCAGTGATGTAACCCAAATTTTGGTGTAAGTCAAAAGACGCCCTAGCATACATGTACTGTACATGAACACAGCACTGTAGCAACAGAAAAATAAAATTGGGTAAAATCCCTTGCACTTTTAACTGGGGCATGCCAACTCACTCATGCGTATTACTCATTACAGCGTATTCAGCGTACTCTTCCACTGTGTGCACCCAAACTAGTTCACCCACACACTCTGTATGACGCTAATGGTGTAAGCCGAAACACGTGTCTATAATTTTTTAAAGTTTTTTTATGGAGTGAGCCTCGTAAACTCAAAACATATGTCAAGACTGTCGTAACCCGAGGACCCTCTGTACTAGGAACAGTAGCTATGAACAGTGTACTATGAACAGTGTACTATAAACATTAGCTATGATCAGTGTACTATAAAGAGTAGCTATGAACAGTAGCTATGAACAGTGTACTATGAACGGTAGCTATGAACAGTGTACAATAAAGAGGAGCTATGAACAGTGTACTATAAAGAGTAGCTATGAACAGTGTACCATAAACAGTAGCTATAAACAGTGTACTATAAACAGTAGCTATGAACAGTGTACTATAAACAGTAGCTATAAACAGTAGCTATGAACAGTGTACTATAAAGAGTAGCTATGAACAGTGTACTATAAACAGTAGCTATGAACAGTGTACTATAAAGAGTAGCTATGAACAGTGTACTATAAAGAGTAGCTATGAACAGTGTACTATAAAGAGTAGCTATAAACAGTGTACCATAAACAGTAGCTATAAACAGTGTACTATAAACAGTAGCTATGAACAGTGTATTATAAACAGTAGCTATGAACAGTGAACTATAAACAGTAGTTATGAACATTGTACCATAAACAGTAGCTATGAACAGTAGCTATGAACAGTGTTCCATAAACAGTAGCTATGAACGGTAGCTATGAACAGTGTACCATAAACAGTAGCTATAAACAGTGTACTATAAACAGTAGCTATGAACAGTAGCTATGAACAGTGTACTATAAACAGTAGCTATGAACAGTGTACTATAAACAGTAGCAATGAATAGTGTACTATAAACAGTAGCTATGAATAGTGTACTATAAACAGTAGCTATGAACAGTGTACTATGAACACAAGCTATGAACAATGTACTATGAACAGTAGCTATGACTATGAACAGTGTACTATGGACAGTGTACTATTAACAGTAGTTATGAACAGTGTACTATGAACAGTGTCCTATAAACAGTAGCTATAAACAGTGTCCTATAAACAGTAGCTATGAACAGCTGGTTCATACACAATGAAGAAACAAACTTTGTAATTCAACAAAAATAAACTTTCCAAGCTTTACACTCATATCACAATAACAGATGGTTCTTTATAAAATGGTTATATTGCTCAATGAACCTTTTTTGTAAAGAGGGTAGAGTTTACAGGTGAGGTTTAGCTCTACTAAAGTGGCTTGTTACCTGCTATCTGTCTGTCTGTCTGAGCTGCTCAGTCTAAGCCTCACAGCGGCTTATCCAGGTCACAGAGGCCCCCAGGGCATGTTTCGGGGTGGTCTTGTTAATATTCATCCCTCCAGGCAAACAGCGCATGACTACCAGACCCCCCTCCCCCCCGACACGCCACCAATATCAGCTCTGTGTTTTATTGCAGCAGGAAGTTATTTTATTTATTTAGTTAGTTGGAACAGGGGTAGGACGCTGGTGCCGAAGCGGAGCAGCAGGGACTCTCTGCTGCAGGTTTTTGTTATTTATTTATTAATATAATTGTTTATTTATTTATTTATAACCTTTTGAAAGGGTCATCACAGCGGGAAACAGGCAGAGACATCAATTAGAAGCATCACCACGGACTCACAGGACACAGGGTGAACACGACCCGCTTCTCCAGACAACAACAAAAACGACGTCACTGTCACTTCCGAACCTTTCTGTTTACGTTTTTCCTATTTTTTTCTGCTACTGCGTCTATTTTAACTAAATATTGTGTTTCGACAGCAACAAAATAAGCATACATGCGAGTAAATGAAATTTCACATTTTGTTTCCCTTACTGTATAAAACGTATTATAATACACACTGATTATAACAATGTAATAAGTAGTAATGTGCTTATTACATTGTAATTATCCTGTAACGACAGTGGCATTATGTAGTTTCTATAGCTACATTTATATTATTTCAGTGTACTTTTTAAATTGTAAAAATGTGTATTATTATAATAGTATAGTATAATATAGTAAAGTATTACTATGATGTAACATTAAATCCAGATAATGCTAATTAAACAGAATTATTGTTATAATTTTTATACACTGTTTCCGACAAACTGACACTGATTTAGTTTAATTTAAACGTTTAGGATCTTTACTTTCCACCGAATTTATCAGTGACGAGTGAAAATAAGAATTACACTGAATTGCTTGCTTTTGTTATGACCTTCAGAGCTAAAACGCTGAAAGATGAAGCAGTTTGGGGCGGAATCCTGTTTGGGGCCAAGGCAGAAAATGTTGCATCACTATCTGATTGCACTCCCACTGCGCTGCACATCATGCAGAGATCACAATGGGTTGTGCTTTAAGATCATGAAAGAGTAACCAAAGAAACAAACAGACCCCCTTCGTCAGTCTAGTCTAGTCTGCAGTGCTTCTTCTCACACTGGACGTGTCCAGAAACCACAGTCTAGCAGGAACAGAGCAAAACAAGAGCGTTTCGCCACGCTCCCCATCCTCTGGGTATCAGTCCAGGCTCCTTGTCTTACCAGGCTGCAGGCGATCTGCTCCAGCCGGGAATAAGTCCTCAACACTCTGCCCTTAAAGGGCCCGCGCCCTCTGTTTCCTTTGTACCTCCATCTGCGTTATGCAGCTTAATTAAGCTTTACACAGCCATTTATCAATCTACTTTCATCCCTTAGCATTTAATGGCTGTATTAAATTACTGGGCCATTAAGACGTGACCTCGGCTCTGATTGGTTGAGTCGTTTAGAAAACAGCCCACTCCTTCGAGGCTGCGAGGCTGAAGAGCTGAACATAGGCAGATATATGTAAATGCTGTAGGCAGCTCACCCTATTTAAACTCAGCTAAAGTCTGAGCCAACCCTCATTTCTTTCTATTTTTTTCCAGACTTGTGGAACAGTTTTCCAGTTCTCCAGACCTCCTGAAAGACTTTCACAGTTTCTGGCTCTCATCAGTGCCTTAACAGTGACCTGGTTTAGACACACAGTGACCTACGTATGAATCATTCAAGCAGAACAAAGAGCATCTCCACTCAAAGAAATGACTCTGGAGTATAGTGATATATATTCCTTGAAGAATAGCAATGTTTAGACTGTAATATTAATTTTGGAGGGAACTCAATAAAGACAAAAAAAAATTACACAATTGATTTGTGTAATCAAATCTTACAAGAGATTCTCAAATGTTATTTAAACGTGTTTCTGTCACAGCACTACACCTGAGAATACTAAGTAACATTTATTTAGAAAAATTAGGTCTGAATTTGAACATGCGCAGTAAGTCAGAAGGCAGGTTGAGGCAACAGACAAGAAGACGTTAAGTTTGGAGTCGAAAGCGGGAATTCGGCGTTTTGGCAATCCTACAGACAGTTTTAAAAGTAAACTCGGCTCCAGTGTGTGATGGAGGCTTGTGCTAAATGTAGTAAAACAAGTCTCAAACAACTAAGCAGCCCTTAAAACATTGTGACGAGCCGACAGGCAGAACTGGCTCCCATGAGCCTTTGCGGGTGGAGTGAGTGGCCTTTTGGCCCTTAAATTGTGTTTTGGGGATCAATTAAGGGGCGGAAATAGATTTTAAATGTGACGTTTAATGTGTTTGTGTGTAAATTGTGTGTCATTCTGTATGCTGGAGTCGTGTTTCGCCAGTCACCCTCCCCTGGAGTGCTAGTGGTGCGGGTGGGGTGGCAGGCGAAACACAGACTTGTTGTCGGAAAAATTAGTGTGGAACTGACTTTTGCCAGGTGGAGAAGTAGTTCATGCTCTGTTGTAGTCTTGAAAGCTGTGAAGCTGACAAGATAAAGAGAGCTTATGAATACTCAGGTTGTGTTAACATTTTCATTCTCGCGCTCACCCCTAATGTTTTAAAAAAGTAAATAAATGTTGTTTGATGGTTGCAATATTAAGCATTGCAGACACATAGAAGTTAATTCATATTAAATTAGTAGTGTTATTCCAACATGAAAATAATTTGTTAACATTTAACATTTACTCAATATTACTCAATAGTACATGTGACTGCTCATGTATATGTTAAGGTAAATTTTACTTGATTCTCATAAGTAAGTTGCACTCGATTACAGCATTAAAATTTACTCAAAAAAATTGGGTGCAAATTGTTACTAAAATTTTTTAAAGTAAATTCTGAGTTATTTCTGTATAGCAGCCAATCTGAAGCCTGAAATCTGTCCATTTGATAAAAAACAGTTTGTTATACAGTGATAGAACTCACATAAAGCTATTTTTGATAACTTAATGTTGAGGCTTCCTTAAAGGATGCACATTTTCTATTGTATCTTTGGATTAAACCTGCACCTGTGCAAGAAAATGAGGCAGCTAGTCATTGGCATCGATGGAAAACCCCACTTGCCTGAAGCCAGTTCTACATTTTTTGACAACTTTTGATCAAAGCAGGAGCTGGAATTTGGGGGAATTTCATCCGAAACAAGAAAACTTGTCTACAGCTTTGTGCTGACCATAAACACTGGATTCATAGTTGAAGTAAGCGAGGAGCGCAAGGTCTTCAAAGCGGCTGTGGTTCCTCAGTGGAAGCTGAAACCGTCCTGTTTGTGGCTAATTATGTCTTCAGAGGCACGATCAGCTCAGACAAACAGGGAAATGAGTGAGCAGTCAGTTTGAACCTGGAGGCTGTCAGTAGTAGTGAGGACAGCAGCCTGGAGCGAGAGCCGACACACTTCCTACAACCTTTCACTCTGATCTTAGAACTTAGAACTAGCTGTACTACGAGAGACAGAGAGAGAGGGAGAGTGAGTAGGAAATACTGTATTGTGATTAAATAACTGCATATTGTGTTTGTGATACACCTTTCAATACGTAAAAAAAATATTTATGCGTTAAAGATGAAATTACATGGTAATGACTTAAGATGTATGGTTTTTGTAACTACCTTGATTCGTCAATACACTGAAAAAAACTGATTTGCCTGATGTTCATGGTATGCAACTGACGAGGGTTACATACTCTGTTACAATAATTGACACACATTGTGCTTTCTTCTTCAAGAGTTTCTTTACTTTTTATCCTGATAGATGCCTTTGATGTCCATTAAATGATGTAACATGTTTCAAGTCCCACCCAAGTCTTAAGTCTCAGGGTGACTAAGTTAAGCCTCAAATTGACTTGGATGTATGAGTTGTATGCCTAAGTCAAGTCTAGAATTTCTGGGTGAGTCCAACTAAAGTCTAAAGTCTCTGAGTGAGTCTAAGCAGAGTCTTAAGTCTCTGTGTAAGTCAAAAATAGAGTCTCAAATCTCTGTGTGAATCTAGAGTCTCAAGCCTCTGGGTGAGTCAGAGTAGAGTCTCAAATCTCTGGGTGAGTCTCAAGTCTGTTGGTGAGCCCAAGTCTTGCATCTTTGTTGCACTGAAGTGCTATACACAGTAAAAGCAGTGCTTAAAATAAAACAGCAAAACAACTAAGAAACAACTAAGAATTGCAGCAGTGACAGTAGCCTAAATTTTCTACAATACCTTAAAGACAATGTCCTGCATTGCCCATTACAATGCAAAGCTGTTCACATGCAAATAAGACTGGGATTTATTCATCTATGGTGCTGATGTGTACAATACACTTAGGAACTGTGTTTCAAATGTTTTGGTAGTTTGTTCCCTAAACTACAGATCTGCTAACAGCCTAACTGCCTTAGATATTCTTTATGAATCTGTTATTCTGTTTTTCTTTGCAAGCTGAGCCATGAGACAAATTCGACAACATGTAATAAGCACAAGTCGTGTCAAGAACCTTCCTTCTTGAGCCTTCCATTTCACAGTTTTCTTTCTGGGTTTTACTCCGGTAGTTATTTAGATGAACTGAATGGTTATGATAGCGAGACTTATTTGTGGGAACAATTTTTTGACCACTCTGTAGTTTATTAAACGCATTTGCAGCCTTCTGTGATATCAGCATTGCACAGATTTAAATGTGCAAATATATAAATATGGGTCAATATCATGCCAAGGATTCACAACACTTGGCAAAATGCTTCATTGTGTATCATTATTCATTATTCAGCAGTAGTCTGTGATTTTTGTCTCCGAGAGTCCCAGTGTTTTAGCTGAGGGGGACGAACTGCTCAGCTTTCGTTATGTGAATGAAGTCGTAAAGAATGAAAGCTTTTCACTGAGGGAGGGCAGCGGCTACTTGGCCGTAATGATAGGGAGGAATGGCAATGGTTGACAGGTCGAGTTAATATCTATGTTCAGGAAGTTCAACACCTGGTCTACATTTCTCCTTTCCAGCCCATCAATACCTGTGCATGTGTGTGTCTGTCTGTCTTCACAAATTATTACATCTCGCCTGACCCCTTCAGCACTGATCTCACATCCACATTGTTAGTATTCCATCCGTTATCCATCTCCACGGAGAGAAATTAATTGATTTAATTGTACTTTAATTACGGATAATAACACACAGCAGCGTAACCTGTTGCTAATGACAGGGCAGTGTGGTTCTCTTTGAAGATTCAGATCTCTATCACCACGGAGACGAATGAGCTTTGATCCCGGAATTCTGATGGAGTCAAAATCTGCGGGGCTTGGGGTTACACCACTTGATTCATTTAGGATTGGGGCTTGCACTTTGTTTGGATGATCATCATTTACAAAGAACACATCCTGGAGTTAATGATGACTCTGTTAGGATGATTTATGGCACATACAAGTGGATGATTTACGACTCGTCCTTAAAGTGGTAATTTGGTGAAAAATCTCATTTACACTGATTTACCCCCTTCAGCCCAAATATTCAGTGACATGCTTGGTTTACTGTTTAGATCTAGAACTACAGCTCTAGTAATAGCAGTGTATTAGCTATTTGAAAATAGAACCTAATATCCTTATGTGGCCATATTGTGTATTTAGTATTAAGCGAATACATTTCACAGGTACATTTTTGATAGTTCTAGATTAAACAAAAACAAGAGAAGCTTGTAAATGACATCCCATATATATCGCATTTGAAGCACATTACAATATTATGTTAGATCTTGTATGTAGTATTTTTACAGTCTTTAAGTAAGGAGCTCCATCACGGAACAGTAATTGTTTTCAATTTCAAACAATTTCTCCTCGGATATCTAGGCCACAGAATATTATAGAAATAATACAAGAATACCAATGACATTCTATAGAAAAAGTTTAAATACAATGAGCACAATGATAGACATTTATTTTTCAGAAATCAGGAAGTCCTGAGGATTCCCTTTCGACTAGCAACCATCTTACCTGCACTTTATTCCACTTATTAGTATTTTATACAGTGTTAAAAAAAAAAGCAATTCAATTAGAGGTTACTTAATTCAATTTGAGGCTTCGATTCGTCGTCATGTACACATATGTACATAAGCCCCCGTGCAAAACTATATATGATACCAAAGTTTGTGTTAAGGACAAATGGGTTTATTTGAGTATTTGTTAGACTATAATGTAATGTTAAAATGTTACTTGTGTTTAGGCCTATTGGCTCCTATATCGCTCTCAGCGTCAATTCAGTTAAGACTTCAAATGGCGGAGTAAAAATTTCTGAATGACTAAAAACACTTTCCCTGTATTCCTTTCACTTCTCGGGGACTTTCCTCCTTCTCAGCACTGTACAACCAACACCAAGCGCTAATGCTCCAGCAGCTCAGCCACTGATCTTTAGCGAGCTCAGATTAAGACCAGCTCCTGCTCTAAAACAATGTGGCCTTTATCTTTTCTACAGAGCCGTGGATATCTGAGTGTCTGTCAGCGTGCACCCCCCCCTCCCTCCCAACAAAATCTGCCGGCAGTCAGAGCCACACAGGCCTACAGGTCACTCTCTCTCTCTCTCTCTCTCTGTGTTTCTCTTCCATTCTCTCTCAGGTGAGTCTAACCCTCTGCTGAACTTTCCATTACCTCTCTCTCTCTCTCCCTCTCTACATATATGTGTCTCTCCCTCTCCCTTTCGTCTCCCTCCCTCACTCTCTCCCTCTCTCCTTCCTCCACAAAACAAACTGAGAATTCCAGCTTCATGCCTGCAGGCTCTCACTCATTCTTCCACTGCACTAATATGTTTCTACATGAAGCTTTTAATCAAAGCCGCTGGATTGCTCTCTCCGCAGCCCCAGCTTTAGGCGGGGATTAGGTGCCACAGAGACGCATCTGTGTGCCCTCCTGCCATGTTATGACACTGGCTTCTGTTGTGCGGTAGAAAATATGCGGTTTGGTCATCCCACTCACTGTCATCATTGACGCTGCCCTGGATTAATCTGATGAACCTCTACCGTTACAGGTTGATGATGATGAGCTGTTCCCAGACAGTGACAGCAGCACTGGCCTATGTGTCATGCTCTGGTTTGGGTTGGGTTTCTGGAAGCACATTAAACCTCATTATTGGAATAAATGTCAAACGTTATTCAGCATCTTTTCTATTCGTCAAAGACGAAACGGACACAACCTTTGTCTCATAACAGGGGCCAGGAGCTTTTCATTGATATTGTCTTTAGGAGCCAATAAATATTATTTAAAAATACCACTAGTATCCTAAAGTGACCTGTTGGACCACAGGCTTTTTTGGCTTTTTGCTGGTTCTGATATACTGATTATGGCATGGTTATGTCAATATTATGTAGCCGGCCCAAGTAAAGTGGAACCATGGCAGACCCTAATGTGTTTGTTTTTCTATAAAACAATTAAATGATTACACACTGAAGTCATTTTTGATTGTCAATTTCTACCACAGCCCTTTATATTGTTTGGAAATTGTTTTGGAATGGATCAACAGGGATCATTTTTCTTTTTACATTGACTTCCGTTAAACGTTAAAACTATTTATTTCTTCTCCTGCAAAGTCACTGTCTTTCGGATGGCTTTGCTACAATATGCGCATGTACTTGTGGACCACTGCTGATCTATAATATATGGACAAAAGTATTGGGACATACCTGTTTTCAGAATTTAGGCTAGGCCCCTTACTTCCAGTGAAGGGCAATCTTAATGTTTCAGCACACTAAGACATTTTGCACTTTCTAGACACAGTTGGTCATGACTGTGCTCCAGTGCACAAAGCAAGCTCCAGAAAGACATGGCTGGATGAGTTTGATGTGGAAGAACCTAATCGCAACCCCTTTGGGATGAACTGGAATGGAGATTGTGAGCCAGGCCTTCTTGTCAAACATCAGTGTCTAACCTCATAAATGAATTGCCATTGAACAGAAACTTGTGGAAAGCTTTCTAAGAAGAGTGGAAGCTGTTATAGCTGCAAAGGGGGACCGACTCCATATTAAAGTCCATATATTTTAATGCAATGTCACTAAATTTGGATCCATACAATGTCACGGCCGTGTCTCCCATGCCACGCCCATGGCCATGTCGGTCTCTGGAATACTGTGTTTGTGAAAGTATCCCCTGCAAGTGCGCCTGCCTCTTTGTGCACCAAGCATGAGGTTCTTTTTTTTGCTTCTTGTAGTGCTATTATTTATTCATCCATATAGAGATCTCTCCTGTAATGATCGCTTTCCTCCAGTCTGTCAGTAATCAGGCTGTTGAATCTGCCTTTGACTGATGAACCACAGCGTCCAGCCTACAAGCCCTGCTTTGATGTAGTTTAATCAGTGGAAAACTCCCAGTTAGGAGGTAAAAGCAATACAGATTCAGACATTTCTAATTATTTTTGTTCTTTTTTTTGTTCCTAAACCATTTAGTATATTGTTTTAATCTGGGATGGTCTAGGATGATAATCACAATCATTTATAGGGATTATGTGCAGTACTTTATCGATATTTGGTCAGTATATCACTTATGTAAGTGTAGTTGCTTTACTGAAGAATAAGACCAAACAGACTAGAGAGTCTACAAAGTAATGCATCTTTTCATGCATCTATACCCCAAAATATACAAATACACTGATGCTTTAAGAGTTAAACTAAACCTTACTGGATAGTGTACAAGTTAATTTATCGTTCGTGAGATTTACTTTGTGAGACACGCAGATCTTCTGCAGCTGGACTACAAAAGCAGCTGAACTGCCTTGATCGACAAATCAAATAAAAAATTAAAACATCCTCATAATTTAGCTATGCTTCATACCCTCATGTTTGCCACTTCAGATCAAACTCAAGTCAGACACTGGGTAATGATCAAGCAGGGCGCTGTTACCTGGGAGCAAGCCTGACATGAAGCATGAAAAGCCTTAATAGTTTTAGATATCTGGACACCTTTGCATTCACCGTCTGCACAAGATGAAAGAATGCACCTGAGCGCGCTTTCTTTGGTCAGAGGATCGGAATGAAGCCTGAGGATGAGCGAATTTGAAAACAAATTATTTCACCTCAAAGTGATTCCAACAACATAACCTCTCTAAATGTGGGAATCTTGCCTCCATATCACATTGCTTGTGGTGTCTGCATGTAGGAACCCTGATTCCCAGAGTCTGCTGGGGGGAAAAACAGTAGTAGAATATACCATGACATCATTTTAAGTAAAGAGGCCCCTTATAGTCATGCGTGAACACACCACAGACCAGCACAGAATGTGAGAACACGGTGGAATTCTTTCTCTGCATTTAACCCATTCACCAAGTGAAGCAGCAGCCTGCCAGGGATGCAATGCCTGGGGAGCAGTGTGAGTGGATGGTATCTTGCTCAGTGGTACCACTGGCTGTCCTGGGATTCAAACCCACAACTTTCCGATCGCAACTCTCTAACCACCAGTTTGGTGCTTTTTGGGCACTTGAGGATCGAACTTAGGACCTTCAGATTACAAGACTGATGTGCTCCCTGCTTTGCTTATAAGGCTCAATTAGTGGTAAAGTTTAACCATTTGTCTACGAACAGCTGATCAAATTATGTATTAATGATACATAAGGACTATACTGTGCAATATATTGCTCCTAAACTGTTATCATGACATATGTCTTCACTGCCATAATATTCAAAAAATAAACCTCCGACCAGTCAAAGAACTGTCTACTGTGTGCTGTGAAAATCCTGACCAATCACAGATGAGGCATTTGCATTAATGTAGGCATGACCAATCAAACAATTATGCTGAAAAAATTAAATATGACTTGTAAACGTTAAATATATCTGCTAAACATATCCACCAATGTATTCGGTGTATTGGAAGAAGGATGATCAAAATATTATATATTAAGTTTTCTTTTTTGATCCTTCTTTAAATAAGAGCCATGATCCATGCAAAACTGGAAGGTAGAAACTCTGGAATGATTGGCCTGACCTAGCCCTCATTGCATGTGTGGAAACGCAGTGTGGAACGATGGACACTATGCGTACTAAATGGACGCCATATTGACCATGTAGCGGAGGGGGCGGGACTTTCAGCAAGTTTTTGGCTTGAATAATGGCAGCCAACAGTGAAATGCAAGCCCAGTCAGAGGCAATTGGTTTGTATAAATGTAAGTAACATTAATAAAAATGATTGTACTAATGTAAAAATCACTACAAAATATAAAAAGTAGGGGTGGGCATAGATACATTTTTTTTAATCTAGATTAATCTCACTGTAATCTTGGAATTAGTCTAGATGAATCTAGATTAAAATGGCTCATTTGAATTCTGCTGAAGGTCTGAAGCCCCCCCCCAAAAAAATGATCCCAAGCCACCCTAAATATATGGTCATTATTCTACTATTTTTAAATTATATATCCAAACATTTCATACAAGATATCACTGAGCGCAGAAACAAGACTATGAATTGAAATGAAAAATAATAAGTCTGGCTATCATTATTGATATAAAATGATGTACTGGCTGTTGAAGCTGCTGTAGGTAGCAGGCGGACATTAGGACCCAGGCGAAGCTAAGTGTTGCTGCTTGTTAGCGAGTAGCAACCGGAGCCCGTTAAGTAACAGTTCTCTGGTAGCGCCGTTTGTACTCAGTTCAACAGAACAATACTATGAGTGTCCATAACTGTTCACTGCTTAACTTT
>JBBPDB010000134.1:12112271-12127381 GCA_037974465.1 Brachypetersius altus
CCCTCTATACACGCTAATTCCTTCCTACAGCCCTGGGGGCTAAGGCTAAGCCCCCCTTGTCTTTCCGTCCTAGTGACGTCCCTGTATAACAGTAGGTATACATCCACGCTAAAATATCAAGGTGAAATTCATCATCGCTTGTGTAGTATAGACCCAGCTCCCAACTTTGTGAATAGATTAACGGTGATATTTTTTTATTGGCCGATAAAAATCTCACATTAATGCAGCACGTTAACGCAGATAAAATATAAATATTAATTTTAATAATAAAATAATAAATATTAGTAAATAATGTGTTACGCATTTTGCTATGTATGAATCTTCAGTCTCACACTCAAGGTCAGTGCTCAGTACATAAAAGCGAACAAAGTGAAAACAAAGGCGATGATTGGCCACAGTGTTATGTCAGTCATTTTGAAGTGGGAACTTGTTTCACTGCAATTCTCTGTTTCACCACGGTTTGGGGTGGCGCTGTTTCACGTTTTTTGATCAGAGACCTATACAACGGTAACCATATGGAGGAGCGCAACCTTATTTTTAAGGCTATTTTTTTAGTTTCACACCAATAAAAAAGTGATAGTTATGACTCACAAATAGAGCTCAATTAGCAATGTACAACTGCCACTGGCACACACTCTTTCCATCACTAATTTAGCTCTATTTGGGAATCGCTTATCTGGAAACATGTTTGTTTTATATACACTGCATGTTTAAAAGTTGTAAATCTCTCTAGATGTCTGCTCATCTAGTCATTCTTCTGCTTATCTCACCATTCCATTGAAATCAGTGGTATTAAACTGGGAGTTTAACCCACTTTAAAATAGAGACAGCCTCTACTCCACAAATGCCACTTGAATGGTCACTTTAGAGAATACAGTTGAACTGCTCCACAGACTAAGACAACCCTTGGCATGCTGCTTCTGCATCCCATTCTTTTGACTTTATACAAGCTACAAGAGTGTAACTGAATGCCTGTGGCACCTTAATACAGCAGTTGAATTCACAAGTAACAGTATTTATTTTAAATCTTAAACTATCACAATGTGACCTTTTCCTCATATCATTCATCCCTAATCAGAACGAAGTAAGCTCTTACTTGGATTGTGATTGATAAGCGGGAACGGGTGAGTAAGCTGGAATGCTCTCTGTTGATGCCTTTACTGCCCGAAGGCTGCAGTTTAGAAGGCGGATTCCTGCTTTTTTACCAGTGAAGACAAGACCCAGGTGGAATTCCTGGGCTGCATTGTGCAGGATTGTTAAGACTTCAGTAAAAACAGAGTGCGAGTGTGTGTCCCTGCTGAGGTATCTCCCAAGCACGCATGCACACATGCACACACACACACGGTGCAGTGTAAAGTGGTCATGCATCCCGACGGATCTGTCACCAGCTGCTTAGTGAGTCCCTCAGCTGTTGATGGCTACCATCGCAATGCTTTGTGTTCCCACCTACCGCCATACCCACAGGCCTCATTTCAACTCTCCCCCAGCAAAAACAGAAACACTCTCCCTTCCCATAAACACAAGCATGTGCTCACTACCATGCAACACTGAATCCCATACTGAAAGTGGACAGTAGACTAGCATGCACCCAACAATGTGTTTTAAACAAGAACTATACCAAAATTAATAAAGTGAAAATATGACCATCCAAACACCCAGAGGAAGGCATGAGAGTCCTCCAGTCACCTTAATGGTGCTGGGTCCATCCGTCTGATGAGGCGTGTTGAAGCACAGTCTACAGCTGAATGGAGATCCCACCTAACAGGAGAAAAATGCCTTTTGTAATAACAAACGCTTGGAGTCGACTCAGCGCTCGAGCCATATTGTTTCTTTCAAGGGCAAGCCCTGACTCTTCTGCGTCATTATAGAACTGGCGCTCCCATTGCTGTAGCAGTGGAGAATTTATTGCCCCCAAATCCATTTTCAGACCAACAACATGCATTCCACAGCTGATTTGTGGGCTGGGTTTTTCAGGAATGCTTCTATGGGCTGAGGAGAGATATGAAGAGAGTGGTGGGAGAGGACATGCTTGGTGGAGGTTGAAAAAATCAGATCTACGGAGGTCTGTGACCAAGTTGGAGCTGTTTATAAGATGTAACCACATTTGCGAAAACAGTGCCAGGTGTTCTGGAATGATGCTCGAGGAAAGTCTCTGGTTCCCTAAAGAACCTTACAGCTGAGGAGTTTTAATCGTGAAGCATCCCTTTAAATGTTCTTTAGGAAATAAATCATCTTTTGAAAAAGAATCCTGTTATATAGGATCTATCCAAAGAAGTCTTTTTGGCTGCTTTATTTCTAAGGTTTCAAGGGTTGACTGAAACCTGAATTTGTTACTCATGTCCATCACTGGGAAATTGCAGGGCGAACTGCTTGTATCTATAATCACAGCAATTCTAAGAAGAAACTCGCAATTTTCAGATGCAAATTGAAATAAAGAAAAAAATAATTTTCCCAAAACCATTTATAATATTTAAATCCGTGCTATGAAGAAGATTGCATAAAGGCATTTCCACCTAGACATTTTACCCACAATTGTGTCTCAGCCTCTTTAGTATAAAAGAATCTCTAATTTTGATCTACATCAGAATCTATAAAAACCTTTTTTTGTGTTTTAGTCCATCAGGGTTTTTTCATTTCCCCTGTTTTTTTGCCATCAGTTTATTTTACAAGCAGTTATGTTGTCTGGTTTTAAAAGTATAATTTTATACCTGTATAAGTTAAATGGGCATCAGAATAACTGTACATGGAGTGAAGGCAGCCTCAAGCCAAAGAATCTGTCTTGGCTTCAGTAATCGCAGCCGCATGTATCTCTTCCTGGAGCACCACTGACACATCAAACAAACTCTCCGCCACCCAGATCCTCTCTGTGGGCTGCGTCTGACGGGGCTAGAGTCCATAAAACAGTCCGGGTGGACACGCCACACAGAGAGAGCACAGCACCGTCCATCAGCACCACCATTATCCTTTGTTGTAGCCAGACTCACCTAAGTCAGGTGATGAAAGTTTGGGTTAAAGTGCACTCGCCAGAGCCAGTGCGCTCTGCTCTCCGATTTCTTAATCCTCAAATTAATTCCCTTTTATAAAGGCACCGCGCAAGCAAAGGATATTTTTGTATCGATTACAAAGCTACGTGTTTTTGCTTAAACAATTGCCTTGCCAGTGACCTTGAGACAGAAACGACTCAAAGTGAGTCAGCAGAGAAATAGGTTTCAGGCATCATGCCTCCCGCCCCCCCTTTCAAAAGAGAGAGAGAAAGAAAGAGCACTGAGCCACAATAAGGGCCTGTAGACACATGAGAGGCTTTACACTCTTGACATTTGAAAGCAATTCATTAGAGCTGTAATCTTGCTTGTGTTTTGAATACTGGCCTACCACAAAGAGGTATGAATAACAGTAAAGAATCAAAAACAGCACTCTCCAGCCGCTTTATTGGGAAACCCTTTCCTTGTGGCTTCACCATGCTGGTGTACAGTTAGACACTTTTGCCAGTCTGTTGATGGACAGTTTGTGTTAGCCGTCCTCCCATTAGGCACCATGCCAGCTCTGCACATCCCCTGGGAATTCCTAACCTGTGGTTTAGCTTGCTCTCCAAAAATCAGATGAAATGACGTTGTTATGCAAAATTTAAAACACATTCTACTGCTATATGAACCCAAGATGAGCAGGATTATTGCAGTACGGTGACACAATTTACAATTCAATGTGCATTATAAAGGACTATCAAATGATTAATAAACTGCGATTAATCACATTATGTAAATTCAATTGCGATTTATAAAAAATGGCTCATTTGCTCAGGTTGGGTGTAGAAATTCACCATTTAGAAAGTGGTGCCCTTTGTTATATGTACAAAACTATGAGTGGACAAAATAAGTGACACAGTATTAAATAGGATGTGATTTCCATGCAATGAACCTGACCTTATTATAACTAAATAGTTATAGCTATGGCTCAACTCATGCAGCTCAGGCTTAAATAAACAAATATTACTCACTGCTGACCTCTAATGGTGTTTTGGAACTACAAGTTAGAATTTTTGTTTGCAGAGATCATAATGTGTCTCTGTACATACAGTGTCTGCTTTCTTTTATGTAGCTGAAATAAAAACAAATCTAATTGTCAAACATAAGTATTTAGTAACTATGATGCAGAAACTGTACTCCGTTCCTAAGGAATTCATGAGACTGCATCAGCAGATTCTACCAGATGGCAGTCGTGTCAATTTCCCTCCCCTACACCAGCGAAGCTTTTGAAAGAGTGTATTTCCTTGTAAATGGTCACAGTCAACTGAGCAACCATAAAGGCTTAATTTCTCTCCAAGCATATTAACCGCAGGCTCGCAGAAGGCCACCCACAAATATGGCTTTCATAACAGTTCCCATCTCTACTGATAAGGCACGAGCCAAGGTAAATATGAACACGCTTCTCCGCCTGGCCCAAACCTCCAGTGTAAATAGTGCAAACGCGCGCAAAGCGGTTGGTCAACACATCTCCTTTCCGATGTCTTTCTCCGTTAAGCTGGGCATCGTGCTTGCTGGGATTAGTTGCTGTGTCTCCTGACACCATTGACAATGAATGAAAGGGGTGAGGTTTGCGGTCAATAACTTTATATTGTTATAATTCAATCTAACACACGAGTTTACTGTGGTAATGATAGTCCCATACAGAAAGTTATACGTAAAATGTGTCCTCCTCTAAGTCCATATCAGCATTTTACTTCTGGTATTTTTTATTTAATACTATTATTTCTTTTTCAGATGAGGCAACCCATACATTCAAGACTCTGTACATATGTTTTCACCACATTCATTTGGGTGCCCATGGTCAAATGACATACTTTCACACACTTAATACATAATTATTGTTTATTTGTTGAATTTAAACCAATGAAAAACCAAGGCATGTGCAATATTTTCAATCACATCTTTCATTTTTGTTTTCCACTATGATTCCTTCAGACATTAATATCCAAGTTTATTCCCAGTAGAGGATATTTTATTCTCACTTCAAAATGAACAAAAGTGCAATTTTACTGTAGATATTCAAATGTTTGCATACGACTGTATATACTGCATACATGAGCTCCTTCCCTGCTGGGATGTGGTTCATTCATTCAGTATCTCTTGGTCTCTCACAGTGTTTTCTCTGTTTGAGGCGTAAATGACCTGTCCAACTCCAGAAAGGGCAGTCGCTCCCAAAGTGATGACGGCTCTGACATGAAATACATTCTTTAACGCCTGCTGTGACTTTATTAAACAGCGGAACAGACGCCTGCCACTCATGCCTTAAAGGGGAAAACCCTCAGACGTCCCTTTAAAGAAGCAAAAGCAGCCGTAGAACTTCTGAGGTCGTGTCGAAAGAAGGCCGCTGGAACGGAAGCGGTGTCTGGTTTGCTTGGCTGGTCGGGTGTCACCCAGCCATTCAATTCGGCACTGACCTCTTCTAAGCAATAACCTTGACTTACACTTTGACTTTTGAAGTTTTTGGTTAGAGGAAAGGCTCATCAAAAAAACATACACAATTCTCCCACTTAACCCAAAGGCAGCCAAGACATTTTCAACTACAGATTTTTCTTTAGTGTTGCACTGGATCTCCCAACATTCCTAACAACAACTAGAACTCAACAGCCATCCATATTTTAACTTGATCAAATTAAAATGGCGTCATTGACTGTCAAAAACAAGGAGGACTCTGATGCTAAATCATTCTTGGTGTTGTCTAAAATATTTTTTCTTAATAGCTCTCAGCAATGTGTCCTAAACCAAAACTCCAGTTTCCCCTAAAGAAGCAACATTTTGACATTTTTCAGCCAAACTATCCTAGTTCTGATGAAAATACTGATAATATTCATATAAAATTAAACTTGTGTGTTGTCCAAAATTTCAGCAGTACCAAGCATCCTGGTGAACTGATGTAAATTAGATGATCATTACATAACGGATATGATGCTGAATTACACTAATGATCACACTAGATTGCGATGACACACAAGAGATTTAGTAGTGAATTGACATTCAAATAACTGATTCATTACCAGACTGCTAGATTATTAACGTAGTATTTTTAGGACTTTTTTGTCAAAAAAAAAGCCATAAACTGGCTCTGTTAAACGTAGACATGCTCAGAAACTAAAACCTGCATGACCTGCCGCAGGAAAAGTTAAAGATGGATGCAAGGTATGCATTGTGCAATTGAACACCTGTGCAATGGGTGCACTTTAAAGAAGGGGTGGTGTAAATTGTTCTTAAGTTTATTATACTGGATGATAATGGAAATGATACTTGTGTGCATCTATAACCATTTAACAGTTCTTTTCAAGTCAGTTTCATTCAACACTGCACTGCTTTGAATTGGTTTTTATTGCAATATTATTCGGGAGCTGACAAGTTGACACCATACAGGAAATTATTTTTTCTTACAGTTTTACAGTTAGCAGTGTTTGACTTGGGGGGGAAATGGAGGCCTAATCGGCTGAGCTGTGGAAACCAAAGGACTCCTGATCCATCGCAGATATGCATCTCCCGCCCGTAACCATGGTGATGGCCGGGCGGTCAGCCGTCCGTCTGGCTGTGTTACACACACCGACTGCGCGGGAGGCGCATGGCACAGTTCCCATCATGCAGTAAACACTGTGATGAACTCGCAGCAGAGTCATCCATCACTATAACAGTTTTGCAACTTTTGCATGTGCCTACGCTTGTATATATATATAGGGGAGATTAATGTTTACGTTTCTTTTTATTCTAATAACCATCTCCTCCCCATAGATAAGACTCACTTACGTCAGCACTGCTTTACACTTTACTGGAAACTTTATGAGAAATCCCTGCTTTATAAGCTGACTCTGTGGTATGCAGTGGTTCATGTGTTCATGCATAGTTTGTTTTAGCACTTAATGAGTGGCCAGTTTCTGACCACAGAGTTGCTCTAGACTAGATATTTTTGGATAGTAGCAGTGACACGGATGTAAAAAAAAATCAAGGTAACGGTGTTCAGAAACAGACCTATGGCTGGTGAATTGCTAACATAGCAAAAGCTGGGTTAGTATCTGTAATTGTTCAAATTGACTGATCTATAAGGTAGGGGGACTCAGACAGAGGACCTAAAACACTGTGGCTACTGAACATATATTAAAGAAAAGTTGTTTACTGTCAACATTACAGCACCCTGTGCAAACATGTCTGTAAGATTTAGCCTGTGCTTAACTTGCTCTGACACATCCATGCAAATGAAGCCATCTGAATGCTACCAGTGGTAAACATATCATTAGCTGCGCGCAGTAATCAGTTCAGGTAGGTTCACTGCTGCTTGGACAGGCCCCATGTCACTGTGGTAGAGCTTATCCACACAATGTGCTCTTTCAGCCTGAGCCAAGTTGGTAATTCGGAGGTGAGCAGCTACTGAGCAGTACTGGGTTCAACCCGCTCCTTCCATTAGTGCCGTCTGGACCTAGCGTGCATCGGAGAAGGAGGAAACTCAATCTTTACCATTAGCTTCCCCTGAGTGAGGGCCTTTCAAAAAAAAAAATTCCAATCTGTGCATCAATGACTGTGTAATAGCACAACACATTCACTTCTGTGGCGATTCATTAAGTAGTTCTGCGTTATTGGAGCTTGAAGACGCAAGAATCAATGGCTTGTGCATGAGGCGCAATAAATAAAAGCACTCTAGTGTGATGTTCAACGAAACCATGCAGCTGCCTGAAAACACACACAACCTGAATGGGTATGAAACTATGCTGTATGTGAGAAGCACTTCAGCTAACTAAGCCATGCACACAGAGAGATGGCTCGATGAAATTAGTGAAGGTCCATAAAGTGTGTGAAATAATCAGCTGTCAGAACCTTTTGCTTTGAGTTCGTCTCAATGTGCTGGATGAACTCATTCATAAACTGTGAAGATTTTGTTACATAAAAGCAATAACCTGGCAAACATCTTTGCGTAATCGTAGAAATAGAGGTAGGATAAGTGGGTTGGATCTCATGTTTCGATTTATGTACATTAAAGCAGCCACATAAGACCGGCAGATTAATATGGAAGTATGCATAAACAAAGCCCAGTTGTCCTGGACAATATATAAACCTATGGCGTTAATGCATAAGCACACAGTGGCTTCTATTATGACTGTAAACACATTCAGGCAAACAGTACAAGTTGAACAGCTGGAGATTTTTGGATTGCTGTGAGGACATTTCAAAACCATAGTTATGTTGGGATGATACGAGTGAGGGTGTGATCACTAAGGAACTCAAGATAACTTCAGAGTAACTAAAGGCCTCTCATAGGCTAAAGTTAATGAGTCCATCATCAGTGGAACAGTGAACAATAAGGATCCGCATGGCAGGGCTGCAACAAGAAATCCACCATTCCCCAAATGAACATTGCTGCCTGTCTACAGTTTGCTAAAGATCACATGGACAAACCAGAAGGCTACTGGAAAAATGTTTTGAACAATTCATTCTGAATACAATCTGTGAATTCCAAAACCAGGACATCTGTCTGTGAACTGAGCTAAAACGACAGTGAGTCATACAGCAAGACTCGCACACAAATCTATCTAAAAAAAATACTTAAAGAAGAATAAAGTTACTGTTTCAGAACTGCCATTTAAAGAGGAATGGAAACAGCCCTAAAACCGAATGCCAACGTTGTAGGAGGACCAGAAGTGAGCAATTCATGTGAGGAAACCCACCAACATGCCAGAGTCTAGTCTGTTTTGTACAGGCAAAGTGATGTAAAAGCATAAGATTAAAGGTCATCAGGTTTTCGTTCAAATAGATTCATGAACAAGTGCTGTGTGATGTTGGGTTAAACATGAAATAAGTTGATAAACAATGGGAAATGTGACTGATTACCCAAAGCAACAAGAGCTGTGCTTAAAAGTCTTCAGCAGGTTAACCAACTGGCATAGCAGAGACAATAGTCAAATATTAATCTATATCATTACCTAAAATTATCTACACCATATGGACAAAAGTACTGGGACACCTCTTGCTTCCCGTGAAGAGAAATTTTAATGCTTCAGACATTTTGGATGACGTCATGCTTCCAACTTCTCCAACACAGTTTGGGGAAGAACCTTTTCTATTCCAGCATGACTGTAACCCAGTGCACAAAGCAAGCTCCATAACGACATGGCTGGGTGAGTTCGCGTGATAGAACTTGACTTTCCCACACAGAGCCCTGACACCTTTGGGATGAACTGGAACGGAAATTGTGATCCAGACCTTCTCACCCAACATCTGTGCCTGACCTCAAATGCTCTACAGAATAAATGGGCCACAAATTCCTACAGAAACACTCCAAGGACTTCCAAGAAGAGTGGAAGCTATTATAGCTGAAAAGCAAAGGGGATCAACTCTATATTAAACTCTATGTATTTGAATGCAATGTCAACAGTCCCTGCTGGTTTACTTGCCAGGCGTCCCAATACTTTATACCATATAGAGTATTTATAACCAATAACTCACATAGGGTAATGCCTAGAAGTGCTACGAGTCACAAAACCAATAAAAGATCTGACAAAGTTTCCATTCTTGTAAGACAGGAGAGATTGGGTGTTTTGGTGCTAATCTGGCTAAGGCCTAGCTAGCTACTTTAACCCATGATTCTCAATGGTGTATTTTTAAAACATGTAGCTGAGCCACAAGGTTTAACAGCAAGATTAGACAGGTTAAGGTTAACTATAAGAAAATTTACAGACAGTAGTTCATCCAGGGCACATCCAAACAGGAGCAAGGCGCCCTTCCACTTGTTTATATAGAAGGGAGATACCATGTGTCCAGTAAATGCAGGGGGGATAGTGGAAAATTGGGTGTTTGGGATGGGTGTTTGCACAATGGTTTTGTTTGTATTGTATTGTTGTAGTGTGTATTTAAGGTTACTATTATTATTTTGGGGGATTTGTTGATTATTATTTTGGAGTTTTATTTTCAAAGATGGTTGTACAGCTTAAGGTGCAGGGGCTTCATTGTCTTAAGAAGTTCTAGAGCTTAGGTTAGAGTTTAGACTCCTCATGCCTTGAGTTGTTATCCCATTCTTTAGTTTATTTCTTTCACAATGTAAATTTTCAAGTAAAATAATGCTTCACAGGACACTGCATGAGATTTGACTGCCTCCGGCATTCTTTCTGCATCCGCCTCAGCCTTCCTGTTACAAGATCAAGGTTTCTGCTGAACATATTAGCCACTATTAGTGTTTGCCACTTGATTTTGGACGCAGTATCACTTAGCAGGTTGGAACAAAACATACTCCACTGTTTACATCTCATAATGAATTTCAATTGCGTTTTGGCTAACACCTTTTACTAAGGGTCACAAATGAAAGATTCATTATGGAAAGTCACTGATTACTGATTTATTAATTTTATTAAGTATTAGTTTATTAAGCATGAGTTTTCCCTCAGTAGCTGATACAGTTCTTAGGGTTTAGTCATTGTGTACAGTGGGCATTATTTTTTACTTTGTCATTAGTCAGGTAGGTCAAGTAGGGTTTATTGTCATTTCAGCCATGAACACACAGTACACAGTGAAACCCAACAATGTGCCTCCAGAACCATCGTGCAACACAAGAACAGAGACAGAACACCAGAAGACCACAAGTCAGGACGAAAGAGAATGTCAGGACACAAAAGGAGTGCAGAAAAAAACACAAGAATAACAAAACAAACAAACAAGATGACACTTACTACAATCAGCAAAAGCTCCAGTACAAGTCTGAATGATTACTGTGTTAGGATTGATACTGTATTCCAGCAGCAGAGAGTTACATGTGAAACAATGCAACAGAGGCAACAATGAATGTAAGTGTGTCTATAATGTCAGGTGTAGGAGAGGGAAGTTCAGGGGAGGACTATGTTGGTGGGGAGGGGTGTGTTATGTTTTTGTATAATAATAGTACTTATGCAATAGTCTCGCTTATGCAACATGCTACATTTCACCGTCACTTTCTACTATATAGGGATGATCTTCACCTTTTTTATACTACACCCATTGTTAAGCAATCACTTAAATTGTAATGGATTTCTACTCATTTGTATACCCTCAAATGCCATTGTAAATGTATATACATTCTGAATGATAATGCTTATTAAAAATGACTCTACATGATAAATTGAACAAGAATGAAGTTGAATAATGAAGGAAGCATGTAATACGAAGTCACTACATTCATAAGTAATATGCTTAACGAACAAATGATTAATGCAATGGGAAATTCATCTTAATTATTGAATTCTGGTGTGTCAATCAGACCCATTGCCACAGGTGTATAAAATAAGGATACCAACACCATGCTTCCAAATTTGAGAACACTGTTTGGGGAAGACCTCATAATACTCATAAATGCTCTTGGCTTCCAAGAAGAGTGCAAAGGGGGGATCAGCTCCATATTAAAGTCTCTGTATTTGAATGCAATGTCGTTAAAGTCTCTGTTTGTGTAATGAGCAGGTGTCCCAATACCTTTGTCCATCTACTGTAGATAAATCTTGAGGATTAAATGAAACAGTAACATATAATGCATATTTAATTAGCGTTCATTAATGTATGGTGTTCTCATATTTTGTCAGCCAGGCTGATGGTTTGTCCACTGATGGTTTGTCCTGTATAATCACCTCCCAAAGCTTCATTCTTCAGCACAAAGCCTTGTGCCGGTGTGCTCTCACTTCAAAGTTAAACATTTCCCACTTTCTTTTTTTCCCCCCACTGTACATAACACGCCTTGGGCGAGAAGTTAGACAACACACGAGGCATGCTTGATCAGACGGAGGCAAATACGTAAAACCATGAGCGAATCGTTCAAGTGGAAATTCCCTCGGCGGGTTCTGCTGAACTCTCGTTACTGCCTGCAAATGAAGGCGCGCTAATTAGAGTATTAAGAGATGAAAGGGCGTGAGGGGCTTTCACACCCGGCTGAATGAGCCAATCAGCCCGAACAGCTCTAATCAATCATCATTAAGAAACATTCAGGTGTTGCCTATGTGTACTGAAGGTGCGGTTTATGGGACTTTCACTACTGGAGGCGATTTGAACTTAAACCACAAAAGGATGAGGCTGAGGTTCAACAGCACCTTGTCAGTGTGTTCTCTGTGTCTCACTTTTTACAACGCGTTCAGCAAATTAAATTACATGTACCCCAAGTTCTGACTTGAAGGTTAGGGTGCCTAGTATAACTCTTTTATCTTATTCGTACACTAAACCCATCTCTAACCTCTTCAACTCTTAATCGTAACTATAAGGCCAAATGTGGTGTGAACCATAAAGCTGTTGTTGATGTGATTGTTCAGTATAAATTACAATGAAACAGTTTGCTTTTTGCTGCTTGGTGGGATATACAGTTCTATTTTTGATTAACTGCATTCATCTAGTAGATCCAGTAATCAAGATCCAAACTGAAGAAGAAAACTTCAGGCCCCAATCCTTGGCTGACGGACCTCAATTTGAAGGAGGTAAATCATGTAAAGTTATTTTTTTAGCCAGCACCACAGAACCACTTGCCCACACAGAGCCCTGACCTCAATCCCATCCAACACCTTTGGAATGAACTGGAACAGAGATTTAAAGCCAGGCCTTCTCATTCAGCATCAGTGTAATGTCAATAAAGTTGGTGTACTAGTCAAGCATCCCAATCCTTTTGTCCATGTAGTGTATATGCAGCCACAGAATGGTTAAATGTTTATATAACTGATGTGGGCTTTACATATTTAAACCCAATCCAAAAGGGCAATGCTACCACCTTAGACAGAGGAAGTTTTGGATCGCTCCAGTGATCTTTAGGACTTTTAACTCTGGTGCTGTAGAAAGTGTCCTGACTCCTCCTGGAAACAGCTCTATACAGGACACTGAGGGACAACAGCGAGTGTCCAGGGTGGCGGAACCCTGCACCAGATCAGCTCTACAGTCAGGAGTTGCAGGACCACAGCAGTTAGTATCATTAATGACTCATCTCACCGCAATGGGGCAGCTGGTTGCCTGGTGGTTAGGGAGTTGCTCCTGTGATCGAAAGGTTGTAGGTTTGAATCCCAGGACAGTCACTGAGGTAACCTTGAGAAAGGTACTGTCCCCAAACACTGCTTCCCAGGTGCCATGCCATCGCTGGCAGCCCACTGCTTCACTTGGTGAATGGGTTAAGTGCAGAGAAAGAATTTCACACTGTTCACACTGTGCTGTGGTGTGTTCAGGGGAGACCATAACTTTGCTTTACTGTTTGACCTGCTGAAATCAGACAGATGCTTCAGAAGTATTATGGTCAAAACAGAGAGACTCAAGAGAAGCTTTTATCCTGAGGCCATAAGGTTTCTTAACCAGGACAAGCCATCATTATTTTTAACTGCCCATTCAGCAAATCAGCACTCTGTGTTTTACAGCATGGGCACTCTATTCTGTTAGATTTCGCACACAGTACAGATCTTGTTTCTCTACATAATAATTGTAATATTTTTTTAGTTGGAGAATACTTTTACCTGTATATTTTTAATTAGTTCAGAGCTTCCAAATTTCTCTGATTTAATTTCAATTGTTTGATAATCTTATTGCATGGGGTGCCTCAGGGGCACATTTCCCTATTTTTTTTTTTTTGTATAATAATGCATGTGACAAATAAAGAACCTTTAATCTTGAATGTAGCTGGTACACAGTTTGATTTTTCTAATTAAAGCTGGTTACATTTTGAACTCTTCATTTCTATATTTACAAAATGCACTTTGCATTCAAGAAATCACCCTTGTAGAAGCACGCACACACACTGTTACAAGATTAATGATTCATAACATCTACAGTGTATAATGCAACAATGGGGTTGTCTTGTACTTCAAAAAAGAGTGTACAGCTCCACAAAACTCCATTTCTACACACCTGCCAAACAAACATCTCTTTTATCTAAAGCCGTCTAAAATTTCAGACCCTCATCATCTTCAAAACACACAATTTAAGAAATAATAGTTATTAGAGGATGCTTTTCCAACAGGAAAGCCTGCCACATTTGAATGTTATCAGTCAACAGCATGTAACACAATCCTTCTTGATCTTCCATGGCTGGTGTTTGTAAATGTGTTTTTCTTTTGATGATCTGCTCTGCACACACACCACACACACACACACACACACACACACACACACACACACACACACACACACACACACACCACATACACACACACGTCAGGACTTGAAGGTTTTTGCTTTGGGAAATGCATCAGTGAAATTTTGCCATCTTTCACACAGATGCCCATGAGAAAAGTGTGTGAGTGTGTGTGTGGAAGACAAAAGGACCTCCATGATAATGCACTGTTTTTCTCCGCTTCTGGCCAGGATGGATGAGCTTGAGGACTGACGGACTACAAAAACCTGAATGCCGTCTCGCTCAGTCATGGTGTGTTTTCAGACTGCAGTAGGTAAGACAAATGAAAGCAAATAAACCCATTAATGAATGCAATTAAGTTCACAGATCCTCATGGAAATCATATTTTCAGCTGCGTTCTCTCTCTAAATGGCTTCTAACAGGTGTCACTAGTTTTCATTGGTTTACCGAACACCTCTGTCTAATGATGAACCCACTTTGTTTCTGTATACATTTTTCACAATTTACTATTAATTCATTCTTTTGGTTAAAGTTTTGGTCTTTTTGTCTTTCTCTTTTTTCTGTCTCATACTCATCTTTACTCTCTTACTTCAGACTTTAACCTGGATTTCTGTAAAGAGGCTTTGTTACAAAAAGAGCTAGACTAATTTAATTTCATAAACATTTGTTCACTATTGTATTAGTTATGACAATTATATATTATATATATAAGTGCTGGGCCGTTATCGGCGTTAACGTGCTGCGTTAACGTGAGTCTCTTATTGGGTGAGAAAAAAAAATCGGCCTTAATCTATTCACAAAGTTGGGTTGGAAGCTGGGTCTATACTAAGCAAGCAATGATGACTTTCACCTTGATATTTTAGCACGGATGTATACCTAGCCGAATTGCACTGGAAGAAAAGACAAGGGGGCTTAGTCCCCAGGGCTGTAGGAATGAATTGGTGTGTATAGAGGGCTTAAAACTTTTCACCAAACCTTTCCTTTCACTTAAGGAAACAAGTAAAGTTAAGCAGTGAACAGTTATGGACACTCAT
>JBBPDB010000134.1:12127481-12137690 GCA_037974465.1 Brachypetersius altus
GTGTAAACCATAAATATGCCTCCAAATGTTCTCCCAGATCACTTTAATTTCATTTGGAACTCAGTTTAATACATTACACTTAAAGAAAATGTAAATATAAAACCCATAGTTTGAGAAACGCTGCTATAAATGACCTCAGTGTTCGACGTCACTACATAGACTACAGTACTCCAATAAACTTCATTAATAAAAAAAAAGATGCCAGAAAGTTTCACAATGCTATAGAAGAACCATTTGTTTCTGTCAGAAAGCTTCAAAGTATCTTATACGTAAACATTGTTAATGTACCCTTCACTGTCCAGTTCATTCAGTCTACAAAAAGTAAGCAGAAGCAGCAAAAACACATTCACTGTTTTTGGAATACACTAACAGATGAAACAAAAAACATAGATCATATCATTACTGTGGCACCTGTCAAGGGATGGGAGAGACAGGATGGTCAGTTCTTGACACTGATGTGTTGTAAGCAAGTAAAATGGGTCCAGTTGTGATGGCTATTTGACTGGGTAAGAGCATCACCACACGGCAGATCTTGTGCGGTGTTCCTGGGATTCAGTAGTTACGACATACCAAAAGGAGAAAAGGAGTCCAAGCAAGGACGACAGGTAAACCAGTGCCAGGGTCATGGGTGCCCAAGGCTACCAATTCATGTGTTGAACAAAAGCAAGCCCATCCAGTCTGTTCCCACATAAGAACTATTTTTTTTTCTGGTAATCAGAACACACAGCTTGCTCTGCATGAGGATGTGTAGCTATAGACCGGTCAGAGTGCCCATGCTGACAAATGCCCAATACCTGCAAGGGGCATATGAGAATCAGATTTAGACAATGGAGGAAGCTGGTCCGGTCTGGTTTTCACGTGGGTGGCTGGATGCATGTGCACTTGTCTTCTGCCCATAGTTCATCCTGGTACCATCCCTTTTTTTCAGGGTCATTGACATGTACCACCTGCCCAAAGTACACCCCTTCATTTCCTCTAATGGCAATGGCCTCGTTCAGCTGGACAATGCACCCTGCCACTCTATGGAAACGGTTAAGGATTGGTTTGAAGAACACACAGAACGCCTTCAGAGGTCTTGCGGTGTCCATGCCTTGACAGATCAGAGCCATTTTGGTGGCATGAGGAAGACATACTTAATGTTATTAATGTATCTATTCACCCAACCACACCAATTCATTCAGTGTATATGAACCACTGCATAAAATCCCAAAAAGTGGACCTCAGGTGGAAAAACAGGCATGAGCTCTTAAATCAGTTTAGAACTTTTATATAATGTGAAGCTTCCTTAAGCCTTTCTCACACTCATGAATTTATTTCACTTAATAATGGTTATTCTATGCCAAGAGTCCTTAGAATAGACCTCATTTTTGCTCCAAACCAACTCGTAAAGCATAGGGATGCATTACACACATTACACACTGGCCATAAAAAATACATTCGGAAATATTTAAAGCTGTTGAATTTAAAAGGACGAGTTAATAATAAGACAATGACTCCCAGGAGAAAAGAGAAAAACACTACAAACAGCACATTTTGAGCAGAAACCTGAAAATGAAGTTTTGTTATTCACCACCAGGGGGTGCTCTAAATCTGTTTCAGAGAAACGAGCTTTCCAAAGCCTGTACTGAGTAGCTTTTCAAAATCTACAAATGACTCCAGCACTATAGATTCTCAGTTGTTTTATTGATGCAGTGATTTGTGTTATTAACCCAGTACATCAGTTTATTCTTTTAAACAGTTCAGATGAAGTCTTGTCTCCTAACCCATGCGAGGCGTAAGAGATGATCTAATATTTTTCACCCTGAGAGATATAGATGATATATATATAAACAGGTACATACACGTTCATACAAATATCCTGAAGACCACTGAACATCCTCAGTGCTGTATTGGAGCTCACACATACAGTGTGAATGTCAAATGCAAGTGGTTTGGCGCTGAAAGACACTAGCGAAGCAAGCGACTTACAAAATGTGACAAAAAATATACATCCTTTTGAATGCAAAACATTCATCACAGTGAATACAAAAGACGTTTGGCACTGTTACCCTTTATCGAAGTGCTGTCAATGATGCTCATTAGAATTGTACATAATGATGCAACTTGTTTTTTTAATACAGTGAGTAGGCAATTGATTTCAAATGAGCTGGAAAACGCGCAGAGCCTGGAACGAAGAAACAGCACCATGAGAGTTAGAAGAGAGGACCGAAGAATTAATGAGATGTTAAGAAAAGCAAAAGTTTTCAGCAACGAAGATAAATTGGTACAGTATAAATAACATCTGGCGGAGGATATTTCTTTATACTTGAGAGAAGGAAATGTGTGGTCTCTCCGGTCCCACATTCCCTGTTTGTCCCCTAGTTCTGACAGAACACAAGCTGTTACATCCCTCTAGGTAAAAGAGTCTAAACCCTTTAGTGAGATTCCTTCAAAACAAAATCTGGTCAGCAAACAGAGACTCCTACAAACTAAACAGTAATTGAGTGACTCTCACTCTCCAGCATAGCACCATTAATCAGTGGTTCTTAGCTCCAGTCATGGGGACCCACTGCCCTGTGCTGCCCCAACACACAATATACGGCCTTCGGCTAGGTGTGCTGGAACCAGCTTTGCCTTCATGTGTTATCAGAACACTCATAAATATGAGTTCTTAATCTAATCGTTGCACATGAATGTGTCTTCCAGTCATAATTATAAGAAGAAACCTTGAAAACAATTTTGATGCTTGAGTTTCGGACCTTTAACCTTTCACTAACACAAACAAAAAACTGTTTTTCTGAAATCTGCAAAGGATTTGCAACCGCGGAATGCATTATGTTTTATAATGGGGATGGTATTGAATGGTATTGAGGATGATGAAGTTCAAAAGCACCCAGACAGCCCTTCTGATTAGTGAATTTACATTTCTCTCCATAGAAACTCACTTAAAATAGAATGGGACAGTCTGGAGCTGCTGCACATGAGCCTAAAGTGACCAGGCTCGAAGAGGATAAATCTGCATTCGACTGAAAAGCAGTGGAACTTCATCCTTTGAAGTAATGGAGCTCCGTCAAATATTCCTGGAATGAGCTGGCGTGGTGTTTGTGACATCTCTACCAAACTCACTGAACGGTTGAATGCAATATATTTAGAGTATGTAAAGACTTTCTGTAAGAGTAGAGCTTGGTGCTGGAGCAAAATGGGGACAGCCTCCATTTTCGTAACCTTAATTTCAAAGGAAACATTGGATGTATACTAATTACCCAAAAGACTTTACTTGGAAAACAACAAGTATAAGCATTTTTGTATTCCAAGATCCCAGATTGTACCCTCAAAGGCACTCTTAGGGTCTGTTCGTGTCCCTTAAATACGGTAAATGTACACATTTTCTTAAGGGGAAGTATTTTACACAGGAAAATAAAAAATGCCAGAATGAAGATAGGATGTTCGGAGTCAACTTAAAAAAATTATTATACTAAATGAATACGGTGCTAGTTGGGCACTGGTTCCAAAATTGGAGCCGGCACAGGAACCAATGCAGTGCAGAGCAGTAGGTGCCCAGGGCTACAGTTAAGAACCACAGACAAAAATCATGTAGTGTGACTAGAAAAATAAGAATGGACTTCACATGGAATGTGCGGTGATGAAGACGTAGATACGTGCGAGGAAGGTGGTGAAGGTGCCCTGGCGCAGGAGCTTCATCTCCACATCGATGAGGAAGTCCCGTGGGCCCTGGATCTGCCGCTGCAGGTACACCGCCCCAGTGAAGCTGTTGAGGCGGCGGGTGCTGAAGTAGCCCTCCTCATTCCCCCGCGGGATGCTGATGACGATGTTATCGCCTGAGTACGCCGGGGATGGGCCGATACGGAAGATTTGTGCCGGGATGACGATGTTGGTCTGAAAGCTGAGTTGATAGTAGGTGATCCGCAGAGGCATTGTCTGACACTCCTGGAAACTGGGGCAGTTCATTCGCTCACAGCGTCTAAAACACACAGATGTAAGAACACTCGATGATGCTGAGTAAGATGCCTTGCAATACCTTGAATGGGCTCTATGAGAAAAATGAAAAAGGTAACACTATTTCATTTCATGGCTACATAGAAATATTAATAATAATAAAACATGGTTTAAAAATGATCCCATTTGCCTCTTTCACTAGTGCCAAAATAATCTTGAGATTATATCGTTTAAAGACGATATGTATCTTGGATGTTGGAGGAAATTTTGAAAGTTTAAAACTGTTTTTGTTGTTTTTGTTATTTTAAGCAGAAAGAAACACCGAGAGCTAAAATTCCTACTGGGAAGCTAAATATCAAAACTGTGTTTATTAACTTTTACATCAGTTCATTTCTTTATCACCATGGGGAAGTGGGGAAGTGACAGCTGATCTTATCGTCCTCTAGTGAGGGCAGGGATCCAGTTATATAGTTCAGTATACTTTATACGCATAGCATTTGATTTTTTAAGCCTATTTTAAGCCTATTCAATCATGTTTTATGCAGTGAGAGGCAAACATTTGAAAAAGTATTTTCCTTTTTTTAAGCACCTTCCACATTTTTATAGTCACCTTAAATATATTATTTCAGTTATTATACACTGTAGAATATTGAGTATTTTAACATTAAAAGCACTTTAATTAAGCTTTAGTTAAACTTCAAACAAACCATATTATTGTGCTGTTCATTTACTATTAAAGACTCAGACATTAAAGCCATTAAAATAACACCTGGAATTATACACTGATCAAACAAATCCAAACTTTCAATCTCTTCAAAGAAACCCCCCAACCTTGCTGTCATGATGTTGCTAGATTCTCTTAATTAGTCTATTGTCAAGAAATCTATCTTGTACCTGCACTAATTGGTCACTTTATCATCTACACAAATCCCATAGGTGCCCTTTGAAGGTTTGTTCAATTCATCCATTGCACAGTTGTACACTTTATTAAGCTATATTCTACCTCGTCAATCAAAGGGAGTTACCACGACAGGACCACCGCTGTCCAGGTATTGTGTGTGGTTGCGTGGCATATTAAATCTATCTACAATGTCATCCACCTTAACAGAAATGTGATTGCCCACCCCCTTAAGTTTGCAGACCTGGATAGCTGGCTATTGTCGGTGGTATAATTCTTCTGGCAACAGCCCATTTGAATTCTCTGCACACATGACATTTGCAACATGCAGTACAAACTGAATTAAACGTAAGACTACACTCACTGGAAAAAGGCTTATGATTTAGCCTGCCAATGTAAAACTTAAAAGTAAAGTAGCTCCTTATAGTCACACGTGAACACACACACCACAGTACAGCACACTGTGTGAAGAGTGTGAAATTCTTTCTTTGCATTTAATCCATTCAGTGAAGCAATAAGCTGCCACCATCTCAAATGAACACTGAAATGAAATTCTGTTTATTACTGCTATTTATTCATTCATAACCCCGCCTGGACACTGTGAGACCCCGGTACTGCCCTTCGGCCTGTGCAATAGTCCCGCATTGTTCCAACAGAACTGTCTGATCGACTCCTCCTGTAGTCCTTCAATGGGATATCATCCTCAGACAGATCGGACCAACCAACAACTGGAGCACTGCTTGAGATACTTTGTTGCTAATCTGCCGCACTCCTGGGCCTGCTACCTCATCTGGGCTGTGCTATCTCACAACCTTCAGATCCCCTCCGCCACTGGGCTCAGTACATTTGAGGTATGCTACTGTTTCCAAGCTCCGATGTTGGACCATCAAGAACCGGAGGTTGATGTGCCGTTGGTCCAATAGTTGGTATGCCCTTGCCGGGACAGGTAATGGACAGGCCTGCCTGCAGTCCTGACCTCTACCCAGTGGAAAATTTCAAAACCAAAAATGCCACAATGACAACCCCGTACTGTACACCTTACAGGAAGAATGGGTTAAAATAACACCTGAAACATGCTTGGAGTCCTCCGTGCCCAAATGTTGCATGAACTAATGGCAAAGTCGTAAATGCTCTGCCGCACCAACTTTTTTTGGGTTGTGGTGCAAGTAATTAATGTATATTTATAAACTGATGTTGACCAAACAAAACATTACATATCTTGAGTTCATATTGCCTGCAAAAGTCAAAGCAAATGTAAGATTTTTTGCATTGTCCATACTGTCACAACTTTTTTTTTTGGTCCTAGTTTTCACCTCTGTCTGCTGTAGGTATATCTGAGCTATGCATGTGTGTGTGTGTGTGTGTTTTCTCATGAGATTGCATAGGCATGTGTAGCAAAGGCCCCATTTGATCAGAACCAGTTGCCTTCATCTCTCAGTCTAATGAAAACCGTGCTCCAGCCGAGCCAAGCTCAATAACCCTGCCACAGGTACGGATTTCCTGACTTAACAAGGCCACTGCTAAAACAAGAGGGTCATATCCCACACGCACAGTCACACAAAACAGTATCACATGTAAATATCTGTGGTAATATTTGTGCTGGTGGTAGCCAAAAGCCATTTTAAATTCTCATCAGCACTTAAACCTTTCATGTGTTTAAACCACAGGCCAGAAATGCAGAAAAAATCGAATCGGTTCAGAGGACTAAGCAGGACTAACATGTTTTGTGTTCCAACTCCAACAGAACATCCTAGATCAGTTAAAACAAAGTGAAAAAACAGTAACGTCCATTCCTTTTAGAAGGCTACAGGAAGACCTCATTTCATAAAAAAGGACTGTTATGTTATTAGATAGATGTTGAAATATTGCAGTAATACATAGTTTGGAATTTATGTTCACAATATAATAGTAGTGAGCAATTGTATGTTATTGTTATTTGCCTTCTTCAGTCATTTACAGTCAGTTCTCATATTGGTGCTGGATAGAAAAGCATCCATTCCTCTTGGAAGGCTTTGCACAAGATATTGGAGTTCTGTGGGAATTTTGGAGTGTTTCCAATCCTTGTGTACATGTAGTGTAATTGTATTTCACTAAGGCCTACTGTGTCTGGAAGAGTGTAGATCTGTAAACCTGATACTTGTCAGGTTTTGGGTTTAGTACATTTAATGAATTTTTGTAACTTTTTGTAAAGTTAACCAAAATTGCCTTCTCTATAAACTGAAGCAGAGCATACTTGTTTGCATTAAGACATTCAGGCCTGAACTGAAAAAATAAATCCAGGATTCTTTCACTTGTAGAAGGATCTTCCTTGTATTCCTGGTGTCCAGCTCCATGAGTGTGTCTGTGTGTGTGTGTGTCTGTGTGTGTGTGTGTGTGTGTGTGAGTGAAGATAACTGACCATAAATAAAAGGGTCACTCACGTGTCCGAGACTTTCCTGTAGTTTTCGGGGCATGAAAACGAAAGACAGCGGAAACTGCCCTGTATGTTGTAGCATGTCTGAGCGCTCGAACAGTTGTGTGCTCCAGTAGCACACTCATCAATATCTGGAACAACATACAAATGCAAAGTTAGACGCTATTATTTCAATTATAGAAAACCTTTCTTGCAGCTTGGCTTGCTCCTCAAAGGGGTCACTTTTGAATCTAAAACAAGTTTATAAAAGGAACTGTATTTTGTTAACTGTAAGGTCTAGTTCTGGACTGACACTACCAGAGAATCCTCTCAGGACAACCACCCCAGAGTTTACACAGCCCCAGAACAAAGTAATCATTTTGGTGCTTTGTTTATTATTTTTTTCATTTGGCATCTGCTTCAAGCCAGTTTTACTTATTTTACAAACAAGTTAAAGAATTGCTGCCAGGTTTCGATTTTTGGAGAAGACCTGGATCCAGTGAAGCTGCCCCAATAGTCTACACCAGTGTTGTCAGGAAAGATCACATATCTTCCTTCAAACCATCAGATTGATAGTGTGAGAGACAGAGAGATAGAGAGAGAGAGAGAGAGGTAGACTGGAACTCCCAGAGGTTCCTAGAGGGCTCCCTGAATGAATTAGATTGCAGATTGAAGCTGGCAAGCCATATCAAGATCTGTGCATCTGAGGGATGAGATGCATAATTAATTGCGGGTGAAGGCAAAGCTGCTGATTCTTCAAGACTGAAGCTCAGAACATGGCCAGCCCTCTTATCATATTGTCAATTTGCTGTCAATATCCAGCCCTACACAGATCAGTTGAATTCTATATTGACGTGATTGTTAAGGTATTCCCTACCATTGTGCTGTTCTTGGAACATCCTTGATTGTTAGATTACTTGACAGGTATAAGCTAGGAACTACACTGCTTGGCCAAAAAATATTTATTTTACTTGATTTTGCTTGTATTCGTTTTACTAATACCCTTGAACAACTACAGGTGGTCCTTGAGTTACGACACGGATCCGAAACCAAATGCCTTAATTTTTACCTTAAAATGACTTTAATTTTGACCCTAATGTCCCAGACAGGAGATGAAGGAAAATTAATGGGAAAAATGCACAGATTAAGGCGGATTAGGGGGAAAATTTGCAGCTTAAATAATAGAACCTCCTGAATTAACGCCTTAAATTTGGAGTTACTGGGATACACACTCATGCCTTGAATCTAATTTTGAGGTGAGACATGTCCACTTAATTCAAATGAAGGGGGGTGGATGTATTTTCAGGGGTAAATTAATGGAGGGTAAAGTACATTTGAAGTACACAGTGTTTCGTAGTGGTATGTAAGCATTCTGAGGTACGACTACTCCCTCACTCATTCGCTGCGTATTCTGCGTATTCTTCCACCGCGGGCAACCAAACTAGTTATGGGAGTCAGGGTCCTAAACTCAAACTGCTGAATGTCAAGACTGTTGTAGCCTGAGGACACCTGCAGTCTTTTCAATTGTACTTTATTTTTAGTGATCTTCAGTGTAATGTACCTTAAGTTCTTTCAGTTGTAAAATGACATGTAAAGTAGCAGTAGTAATAATAATCCTAACAATAATAATAATTATTATGATGATGATAAAGAGATTTGTTTTATTATACTTTATACAACACAAAGGGCCCATAATCACCTTTTTCTCATTTTTTATCGCTGAATATCACTTACAGGTTCTGATAGAAAAGAATCACCCCCTTCAAAATATTCCCACTTTGATATTCACAATCCTAAGTGGATGATATGGTTGCAACAGATCAGAAACAAATTTTTAAAATTACAAATCGAAAAAATAAAACAATCACTGATATGGATAAATATGGTGATCATTTTCCAATCTCCGTATCGCTTAAAAATTATGTTTTAAAATGTTAACAACTGTCATATATTTATAATACTTCAAACTCAGCAAGGAAAGGTCTTTTTTTTTTTTTTTTTGCAACAGGCCCTTTAAAGGGTAAATCTGAAACATCTCCGGACTGCCAATACCTCGACAGGTACGTCCATTGGGGGACACGGAGTATCCCTCGGGGGGGCAGGCGCACTGGTAGCTGCCCGGGACGTTTACGCATTGGAAGGCACAGAGGTTTCCAATGCTCTGGGAACATTCGTCGATATCTACAGCCAAACAAGAGAATGACATTTTGTCAGGCCCACAGGGACAGGAGACGATAAAAGCTAACAGCATATCGACACAAAGCTGTGTGTATTTACCAGGGAGGGGCTGGACAAAGTCTTTGAGTGTGTGTGTGTGTGTGTGTGTGTGTGTGTGTGTGTGCTTTAGCTCTTTGTGCAAAGCCTGTGCTGTATAATGAGGATGAACAGTTTGACGTTGTGGGGACATATGCCTGCTTCCCAATAAAAAAAAACCCCGAAAAACTAAAAGGGCAAATTTCATTGTGTCAGTAAAAGGAAAAGAGGCCAAGGCTGATATTAAGGTACTGTATCACGATAGCAATAAGAGCAATAAGATCCTACAATAGAGATTGTGTGTGTGTGTGCAGGTGTGTGTCTTTGTCTCGTTGTCTTCATATCATTACACAAAAGACAAAATCAATCCTGTCATGATTCTATCGATCTGCTTTGTCTCCAATCTGTAATTTAGGGAAACCCTGAATCATTGCTTTACATAACATCAATACATAACAAATCACTGCCTGTGCACCTCCTGTTCCTGTTCAGGTCTTTTCCCTTGGAAACAACACAACTGGAAGCCTTGCATTTCAAGGACATTAAAACTAAAATATGTCACTTGCATTGATTTATTCATGTACAGTCTGTCGGTTTTCCATTTTCCTTTATGATAGTAGTGACTACCTGTTTGTGTGTGTATGTGTGTGTGTGTGTGTGTGTGTGTGTGTGTGTGTGTGTGTGTATACCTCCACAAACCCCCCCCTCGCATGTGTCCCCCTTCTCTCCC
>JBBPDB010000134.1:12147392-12158647 GCA_037974465.1 Brachypetersius altus
GCACTGCCGAGTGCTATGTTGTGTTCATATATGACAAATGGTCACTTTCACTTTTCACTTTCATAGATTAGGGGTGTAACGGTACACGGATGTCACAGATTTTGGGGTCACGGTTCGGTACAGTACACGATACAGCAAAGTTAAGAATCAAAAAGTTCTAAAGTTCTAAAGTTCTTGGTTTGTTTTCATTTATTTTAAATGAACAGCAGTGTATTAATCAGTAAACACACATCCTTGCTTATATTTTCATGTATGTGTATACGCCAGTAGGTGGCACTATTGCACCACAATACGACCCAGGTTTATGATTTACTTGCGCTTTTTGGTCCCTCTGTGATTTCGTATTACTTCAGTCACGTCTTCTCTGTCGTACCGCGTATTCTCCAAAAGACCGCGCACTTTTAGTGCGCAATTTTAGGGCGTAGTGCGCTGACACTTAAAACTGAGCTAAAACTCAGTGCACTGAAAGTACCCAGATGCTGCACTAAAATCGGCAGAATGATGCACACTAAACAGGCGCCATTTTGACCACGTAGCAGAGGGGGCGGGACTTTCAACGTGTTTTGGAATTGGATAGTGGTGGAATACAAGCCCAAGCAGAGGCAGCTGGTTTGTAGAAATGTAAGTAACGTTAATAAAATTATTTTACTGATGTACACTGCGGTGAAACCGGCATATATTTGGTGGCTGGAGAATCGCAAGCAAATGTTAGTCCGTCATTTCCGCTAAGTGCAAAACGTTAGTGTTCCGTTAAGGACAGCACTGACCCACAGCAGTGCACAGTACACACTAAATCTCAGTGCACTGATGGTAGTGCACGATTTCAGACACACCCATCATATAACGAACCGTGACCCATGTACCGTGACCCATGTATCGTGGTGGTTTGGTACGAATACATGTACTGTTCCAGCTCTAATATATACATAGATTATTCATTGATTAATCAAAGTATATTAAAGTACATTATTAAACATTAATACTTAATTGTTTTTACTGAATAAAACACTTAATATAAAATGTAAAGAGTAAGTGGTCAAAGTTGGTCAAAATTATTCCACATTCTGTCACTTTATATTAAGTTTCATGCTGCCTTTATTGTTGTATATACTGAAAACTGTATTTTGTATACAGATCACATATCTGTATACAGACACAGATCTGTTCCAGTGATGTAACCCAAATTTCAGTGCAAGTCGAAACACACCCCAGCCTCTTACCTATGCTAGTCACTTACCTCCACAGTTGTCAAATCATAAAACCATAACTAAGCCACAGAAAAAGGAAAATAAAATGCTGCATTACTGTGTATTCTTCCTCCACATCCAACCAAAATAGTTCACCCACGTAGTCCGTAAGTACGATGCAGTATATGCAGAGTTGGAGTGGGAGTGAGTGAAACAATGTATGTTAAGACTGTTGTAACACGAGGACCCCCTGTACATATTTCTGTGTGAGTTTCTGATCATCTGTTTTATCTAAAACATAATTAAACAATGAACTGACAGTTTTTTCAGTTCAGAATTTTCAATTCAGTGGGTCACTAGTAATCACTTTACTATGGTGGTTCTCAAACCAGTTTTCAAGGACTCCCATGTGGTCCAAATTTGTGCTCCATCCCATCCTACAGGGGTGGGACAAAATGTCACTACCATAGTACATTATTTCACAAACCCACCAGTCAGAAAATGTAAGCTGAACTCTCATGGTGTTAGTAAACACTGCCTGAATATTATCTTACAACCTTCCTAGCCACAGAATGATGCCACAGAAGGCTTGATGGTGGGATAGACCTATTTATGTATTCATGTTCATCTCACCTGCCAGATTAGTTTCAAAACAGTCACAGTAATGAACACTTTCACAGATTTCTCAAGGACGCCCTGCCACCCAACAGTCTGAACCAGGCTGTGCTAATGATGGCTCTAACATGAGCCAGACACACGTTATGCCAAACCCGCCACTCAACATCTGCAGCCCCGTCTCCGCCAGCTGCTCAGGCCACACCCCTGCCTGCCCACCTGCCAATCACAGTCGCTCTACACTAACGCGGCCCTAATGGAAACACGGACGGTGCTAATGAACACCCGTCTGAAGCCCCATGCCAATTTGGCATGGCTCGACTCTGCTCCCCATTTGATCGCTGCAGTTAGCAATTAGCGCCTGACTAAGCATAATAAACAAGTCCAGGGCTCACATTGCATGGCATGGGGGTTTAAAGTAAATATTCCTCACAGCCATCATTACCTGAATGTAAATGCGACGTGGTGAGAGGGATTAAATATTTCCGCTATAATTAATCACTTTTTGCTCGGTGCGAGGAGGCAGGGGAGATGAGAAAGCATCCCTCATGGAAATAATTACCTCTCAGCACTTTTTCTAGACCTTAACCCGGTATGGAAAAATGCGAAGGCTAATGCAGATAGTGTATGATCCTGCTTGCCACTGAGAAAGTATCTCACGTCTTTACCTGTGCTTCTAGGACTTCAGAAAAGGTCTAATCGTTTCTGGGAAATAAAAAATGTATATTATTATTATTTTTTTTTTTTTAAATGCCCAATGGACAATGATGTAATCATTAGATCCAATCATAATTATCTAATGCATAATTATCATTTTTTTGTGTAGGTAGATAGAACTACTCCAGATTGATAGAACTACTCCAGATGGTTCGGCATTCAGGAGCTAGATTGTCTCAGATATTCCTCATGCACAATAAGGAAGTCACAGTGAAACCAACCAATCACATTTTAATTTCCAATAAGTGCTGAAAATATATCACCCCAGGCCTATCGGACTGCAGAATCCTAACCAGAGGGTTTCAGTTAGATGAAAGCTCTATAAAGGAACTGTAGAAATGCTTAATAACATTTATAAAAAATGATGCTTGCTCCCTCTATTACAAGCTGGTGACCCGGTGGTTGCCCCTGTGATTGGAAGGTTGTGGGTTCAAATCCTAGGACTACTGGTGGTACACTGAGGTACCCTTAAACAAGGTACCGACCCCACAAACTGCTTCCCAGGCACTGTGTTCCTGGCTGCCCACTGCTTCACTTGGGTTAATTACACAGGAAGAACTGTTCACACTGTGTGCTGTGGTGCGCTCACCCATGGCAGATGGTTTCAAATATATTGTGGATTACTCCCAAGTTAAACTTGGCCAAAACGTTCATGTGCAATTCCATAAGCTTACAAAAAGTACTGCAAAAGATATACCCACACATGCCATCAAAGTCCTGTTAAACAGAAGGCAATGTCCTCGGCTTGTGTAAACAACAACTCATTTCTGAGTCAAGTAGAAATATGTAAAAACACAAACATTCCAGTCCACGGGTTATGTTGCACTGCTTTTCCACAGTAGCAGTCATTCTCACATTCAGAGATAAGCGTCTGAAACACCACAGAGAATAAGAGGCCATTTGCTGCAATCATGAATCATTCACCATGATTTCAAAATTTCTGCATAATGAAGATAGAACAAGCTAAACTGTTGGCAGTGGTAATGATAAGGGGGTCTGAAGTGTTTGATGTGTCAATTTTTTTTTCCATTTTCCAGTATACACACATGTTTGAACAGGGGAATCTCCAGACTGAAAGCTGCCTCAAGAAATCTTTTACAGTAAACAGTTACAAATATATTGCCTGATGACCAAGACACTGTGTATGAGTTCTAAAGTAAAATCTAAAATAATAATTTAGTTGGTTTGCCCTGTGTTGGGCTGACACTCAGCCCAGGGTCCTTGTGTGAATGAATGCATTTTATTTGTTTTGGGCAGAAAACAAAATAGCTAATAACTGATTCATTCAGAAGTCTTGAAAAATTCTAAGAACTCTTCTATACTGACTGTCTTATTAGAAAATGGAGATAAAATTCCTTCAACATTTTTCTCCTGTACTTCCATGCAAAATGATTGCAAACTAATGTTTTGCAAAGTTTTGTTGCTAAAATATGTCTCCTCCCAGAAAGACATCATGTTCGTCAGGAAATGCAACAGTAAAGTTTACTCCAATTTCACTTGGGTCTCATTCACTTGTGACATTACATCATAAACGTTCTACTTCAATACATACTCATACTCAATACTAACAATACTAACTGAAATAGAACAGTGCTTTATTGCAGGGAGAGGGCACCCACATTCAGTTAAAATGGTTAAATACTGGTGTTTCTCTGCTTGTGTCCAGGCAGACGGTCCATCAGTCAGATCATTCACACCCTGTAACTCCATCAGAAAAAATGATGAGGCAATTCTGAGGCAATACAGAATCTTGGACAGCAGATGCCAAAACAAAATACAAAGCCACCAGACCAAAAAAAAAACAGCTGCTCAACTTTATATCACAACTCCTCCGAGAGCACAACCTGTCAAAGGTTTAGAGACATATAGGCTTAAAATATTTTTACAAAAACAACAATTTCTCTGTCAGATATTAGTATTTTAACATATTCAAGACTAAGCAGGTCTGTTTACAGGAAAACAATGTTGCCCATGCCTTTAATAGCAGCTAAATAATTATTTCAAGTAAAGTGGCCTTTATAGTAATGTGTGAACACACCACAGTTCTTTCACTGCCTTTAACCTGTTCACCAAGTGAAGCAGGAAAAGATGAGGGGTGTCCAGGGAGCAGAGTGTGGGGATGGTATCTTACTCAAGGGAACCTCAATGGCAGTACAGGGATTGAACCATGACCTTCTGATTTCAGGGTGAACTCCCTAACCACTAGGCCACTGGGATACTTTTCACATCAAGCAGAGGTGGTCAGGGGTACAGCCAGAGGTGGCATCAGGTTGTTTTATAGTGGGATGTCCTTTTAAATGGTTGTATGCTACTGTTGATTCCTCGTTTTAATTCTCTTCCCATGTATTACTTTCCATTGCATGACATCAGCTTGGACCTAAAGTGGTCTGGCAGTGCGGAATGCTCCTACCTCACCGCTCATGGTGTCATGATGCTCTAAAGTAACAAAAACAGACTCGCACAGAACAGCACAAACAGAACAAAAGGTTACACTTAGTGCAACCAGTCCAAACTTCGCAATTTAGTTTTGCGAAATGATATGTACTTTTGCTGTGTAACCCAACTGAATCACCAGCGATCAAATTTGCAGATGACCTCTTTTTGCAGAAATGAGATATGCATCTGCCTTATTTCCTTAAATTAACATTTTTTCCTAAAAGTAACATTTTATTTCATATAGCCAAATTACTACCACCCTCCTGACTGGCTTCTGCACCCGACTGAGACCTAAAACTGGTACCCATGGGTTGCTGGCAGATTGAACAAAACGTATTTCTGAAAAGTAACAGTAACAATCAAACACAAATTTCAAAAGAAGGCAAGAAGTCCCCAAAGTTTGATCGGCAGTCAATATATACTGAGCAGAATATGCAGACCCAGTTCAGACAGGGAAAGAAAAGTCCATCAGTTTAAACGGAAGAACAATGCATTCATGCAAATCCTGCAAAATGTCACAGGAATTAGCCGGCTGCGGATGGAGAAGCATGGGGAAAGTTTGTTGGCGTGGGTAAAAGGCAGGCAGGCTGCTGTGCCATCTGCTGCTGATTCAGCCCGGACTGCTGCCATCCTCACACATTGTTTTGAACAGTAATGTGACATCTGACCAATTGGCTGGAGCCGTTTGTCTCTCTGCCATCCATCAAAGTCAACTCCTCCATAACATGAAACTAGTGAAAACAATGCAGCATCCCTTTCAAAAATAATACCGTTTCAAAAATGTAAAACAAATAAACAAATACTGCTCCAATAAAGGTCTCACTTTACAAACATAGACCCAGTGGCACAGTGCGAATAATGTATCTGCTTCTTTTGTGAATAAAATGAACAGCTATGCAGCTTTCTATAGATTGGCAAAGGCATTCAAAATAATTAATATTTCATAATGTGCCTCAAAATACCTTCAGATTCACAGCACGTAATTAAAGGTCAGAAAACGTTGCCAGGCAGCACATGTAATTTGTGCGTGTGTGTGTTCTCAGACCTCTCTCAGGCAATGGAGTAGGTCTAGTTGGTGATGCAGAATGTGCACTGCACTAAATGTATGGTATTGTTTAGTGTGTTCTATGTGTTGCTTTGGGTCTAACATATTAGCCAGGCTTTGTACTGTGTCAGAAATCTTGTGGAGGGGTATAGAAAGGTAATCTTTTGTTGCTTAGCTGCCTGAAATGAAAAAACACACAAAAGCTGTATTTACTCAATGTATAATGGATCAGCCCCTTCTAAAAATGCTAAAAAGTGTAACTAATCACCTTCTCGTTTTGCACACCAAGCTAACTGGACCCCTGTGATCAATCATGATCATTTTGATTAGTTACACATAAAAACAGCTATTCTTGGAGCATTGCTTGGTAGTGCAACTGAAAGCAAACAATCAACTACTGGTGACTAATGATCTCATGGATAAAGCTGTGGACAGCCACAAGTCAGGAAACGGATGCAACAAAAAAATCAAAGACTTCCTAAACTGAAGGGATTTGGGCTCTTGTCAGGATAGAGGGAAAATAGATGGGGCATAATACCATCAAATTCTTGAGGAAAACATTTTGCCTTCTGCCAGAAAGTTGTCAGTGGTTCACCTTCACCTTCCAACATGACAAGGACCCAAACCCTATTGAAAATCTATAGAATGACTTGAAGAGTGCACTCCGACAATGGTCACCATCCAATCTGACTGAGCTTGAACATTTCTGTACAGAAGAGTGTGTGTGTGTGTGTGTGTGTGTGTGTGTGTGTGTGTTCTGCTCTCACCTCTCTTAGGCAGCGCGGTAGGTTTGGGTTTTTCCTTTCTCCTGAGCGCAGGTGTGATAAACCCCTCCTCCTTTTCCTCACAGCAGGTGAGGAAGATGTGCCCGCAGGGATAGCCCAGATGCTGATGAACATCACATCCTTTTCCCTCTCGTTGCATTCGCAGGCCCAAAGCACAGCAGCTGCAGCACTCCTACCAGAAACACACACCCAGAGAAACGTTGAAAATGTGTCCCTTCGCAAAATGTTAATGCAAATGAGGATGTTCTAAATGCCAGTTTCAGCAACTTAACATTTATATAACTTCCTGAAGTCAAGATTTATTACTCTGATTTTAGTTCAGTTCTAACCCAGCAATGTGAGGAATGACAACCAGCCACATTAAACATCTAGACACCCCCAACACAAGCTTATTACAAATAACGATCCTGCTGAAAAGAGTGTATGCTGGAGGCCTTGTTTTAATACAGTTAAACTAACCAAAAGCATATGAGGAAAACCTGATCCACGAGGTCTTCTGTTAATCTGGACAATATTGTACACAAGTGTAAAACGTGTGTTTTATTAGTACATAAGTCCATCATTTGTTCAAATTAGGACACAACGAACAGACCTGACGTGTTTGTGCAAGATACTGTAAGATGCTGTAATATAGTCAAAATACTACTTGAGCAAAACCTGCTCTTCACTTCAAGCTGTTCAAAACACAATGTACTTAAAATGTGCTTAACCCTACCTTCACTTTCCCCTGGAAATACACCCAAGCCCTTCATTTGAATTAAGTGGCCATTAATTTGTGAAACCGACCCCTAATATTAGATTTAAGGCATGAATGTGAAACGCCTTAATGTCACATTTAAGGTGTTCATTCAGAAGGTTCTATTATTTAGGAGGCAAATTAATTAAAAAAGTAAGAGGAATATTCAGTGGTTTTATCCCTTAATCAGCCTTAATCTGTGGCGTGTTTTCCTTAATTTGCCTTTATTTCCTGTATGGGAAATTAAGGTCAAAAGTAAAGTCATTTTAAGGGATAAATATAAGGGGGTTGTTTTGATAATAAAGGAAGACAGTTGGATGAAGAAGCAGCAAGATATACCCAAACATCTTGATAAAACCTTATCAAAGAAAAATATGTATTTTTTTTCTGTAAAGAATTTACGTGCCACAAACTTCACTATAAATTTTACACATTTTCCCACCTATTTGATCAAATACAAAAAGGCTATTTTTGTTCCTGCTCCTTTTATATTGGAGGTGCATTGATGCCACATTCTCCTCTACAATAATGACACATTATTTTTACATACTGCCTGATACTGAGCAATAACGATCAAGTGCGTGGTATCAAGCACAGCGGCAGTACATCTATGGACAAAAACTGACAGTAGGATGGTTTGGACTGAAGAGCTCAGTGGCATTAAGCATAGTCATTGGATGCCATCTTTTCTAACAAGTCAATTCATGAAATGTATGCCTTGCTCTCTGCTCTATCTGGTCAACTGTGAGAGCCATTTCTTCTGGAAGCAGCATCAGCATAAGAAAAGGGCCAAAGACACAAACCTAAGATCACTATGACCGGCGTGGTGTGAAGCATGCAGCCGCTAGAGTACGGAGTGGAAATGTGTTTTGTAGAGTGATGAATCACACTTCAGTGTCTGGCAGTCTGATGGATGAATCTGCGTTTGGCAGACGCTGGGAGTGTCAACAGTAAAGTTTGGTGAAGGATAGATAATAGTCTGGAGCTGTGTTTTTGGGCTTGACCCCTTAATTCTAGTGAAGGATAGTGCAAATATTTACATCCTAATTTGTTTCAACAAGGTCTTTCCCACATTCTAGCATGTCTCTGCCCCTGTGAACTAAGCAAGGACACCGCCTTATGAGTCTGGTGTGGAGGAACTCCAGTGGCCTGGAAATAGCCTTGACCCCAACCCAAAAGAACACCCAATGGGCCAAGCTTTCTCATTAGTGCTTGACAAGAATTCTCATAAACACATTCCTAAATGTTCTGAAATGCCTTCCAAGAGTGGAAGCCATTACATGCAAATTTCTCAAATAATTTCTCTCATATGCAGCACATACAACTTACTGACAAAAGTATTGGGACAAACCTCTTCATCATTGAACACAGGCGGCCCCAATGAAGATCAATCTCAATGCTTTAGCATATCAAGACATTTTGGACAACGCCATGCTTCTAACTTTGTAGACACAGTTTGGCTCTGTCCCACTGCAGCTCCATAAAGACATGGTTGGATGAGTTCAGTGTGGAATTTGACTGGCCCACATAGAGCCCTGACCTCAACCACACCCAGCACCATTGGGAAGAACTGGAAAAGAGATTGTGATCCAGGTCTTCTCGTTCAGCATCAGTGCCTGACTTCATAAATGCTCTTCAGACAGAATGGACACAAATTCACACAGAAACTCCAAAATCTAGTGTAAATGTTCTCACTGCCAATCTGTATACGTAAATGTACTCTATATGTAAACGTTCTCACTGCTACTTTGTATTGTGGGATTGTCACTGCCAAAATAATCCAAAACAAGCTGTTTCATAGCTTAGTTTCCACATATGAACTGGATGGGCTGGGAATGAACAGTACTTTCTAAAATCTAAAACATGTTTCTATAATCTGTTTAATTCTTTAACGTTGGAGGGTCCAACTGAAACGTGACAGCAAAATAACAGAAATTCCAAGAGAAGAGAAGATGTCACCAGACTTTTGAGTGACAGTGTAACACATTGTCCCAACAATATCAACAACTCTCTCACCAGCCAAGATCAGGGAGAAAAACAAGTGCCTTGGAGCATGACAAACCAATATGTTGCTTTATTTAGATTTAGAGGTTTAGAGGAGGTTGAATGAGCAGTCAGGTCACCATGAAGAACAGTTTTGCTATTATGACCACAAAGGCAGTATTGTGCTCCATAGGCCAACCCAGGGGAAACTCTATATTGCAGACTGGGGTAGGGAGGGTAGTTAATTGCACTGGTCGCCTGCATCCGCATTGGACTATTCAGTAAACCACTAGAGCATCTAGTACTCATCCGTCCAGTGCTTGATCACAAAAGGCCTTGGTTTAACCTCCACTGCGCTATTTGTTATAAAAATGGTCAATGCAATGTATTATAATGATATCTGACGATCTGTTAACAATGTATACACAATATACATACTCAGCTTAAAAACGAAAAACCCTAACACATCAAAACCTTCATGAAGTCATAATGCCAGTTCAAAAGTGGGGTGGAATTAGAGAAATCTTTTAGCTTTTTATTTACTTAATCAAAAAACAAAAAAAAAACTACAGTATTATTGCAAATAACACAAAGTTAAAACATCTTTGTTGCTGTTATTGAATATACTTCTATATATTTAATATACTCCGCTGCTGCAAGAACGTTCCTATTCTAAAAAAAATCGAGGAATCAAGGGTTGCATTTAAGAGCCCCAGAACATCATACCCACAGTGAAGTACAGAAACGGGAGATCCATGATATGAGACCATTCTCTGCCAGCAGTACTGGGTCATTACACTGCATGAATGGAATGATATATAATAGGATCAATTTATCTTATCTGCCAAGGCAAGGAACCTTTCAGACGGACAATTAAACCAAACATACAGCCAAAATACCTAAAATCTGCTTTCTAAAATAGAAGGGGGAAGTGGTTGCAAGATCTAGCCATGTGTTGGCTTTTGCAAGCCCAGCAAAGAAACCCTGGTAAACTTGGTGAATTAAGGACAGTTTGAAATGGACGACAGTAATGCAAAAGATAATTACTTCTTAGTGCAGACATCAACAGAGAGACAGGAGCTTCACCACAAAGCATCAATGTTTATGCTTATAACAAGTAAAAATAACATTATATCAATTTTAAATTTACGATTTTACAAATGCTCCTTAATCATACAAAGTAAAAAACATGTCAGAGAGTATAGAAAAAGAAGCTGACAGTGAAATAATGAAAATAACATTAGTCCCAAAGTTTGCATCCCCTGTTCTTTGTACTTAATACTTTGTATGTCCTCCCTTTGCCTTTTGAACCTCCTCTAACCTCTTTGGGGTTTTTACCATGTACAGCGTTCTTCAAATCTATCCACCGATTTTCTATAATGTTCAAATCTGAAGACTAAGGAGGCCATAGTAAAACTTTCACCTTGTTCTTTTTAAACCATTCCTCAGTTTACATTGCTTTGTTTTTTCTGAAAATTGTCTTGTTGTAGGATCCACTGCTTCTTCATGTTTAGCTTTCTGACTGATGGTAGGAGGATTTGCTTTGAAATCTGTTGATATTGTTCTGAGTGCATTCTTTCTTCTACTTTATGCAGAGCTTCACCCCCCAAGAATCTGTGAGCCCCCACCATATTTAACCATGGGAATGGTGTTCCTCTCCTCAGTCCACGTAAGAGGACAATACACACACGCACAACACGATTCAGGAACAGTTTTTACCCCAGTGCCATCAGACTGTTCAACACACAGTA
>JBBPDB010000134.1:12168327-12180861 GCA_037974465.1 Brachypetersius altus
GAGCGGTCGTTGGAAAGGGGTCACCGAGCCCCATCTAACTGTGGAGTTTCACATTTAGAGTGAGAGATATATTTTTCTTATTTTAACGTTTAGATTTAAGATCATTTAAGGCAATCCTCCATGTTGGTGAGGGCAGATCACAGCATGCAGTCCCCCCCTCCTGCTATGCAACAGCCAATTATAATCACAGGGCGTTTGCTAATTAGCATATCTTCTAAACGTTCACGCAGACTTGAGACTTGACTTGGACTTGATAAAAATGACTCGTGAACATCTCTGAATGGCAAATTTCATACTGTATATGTATTAGAGACCACACACTGCAACAAGCTACTCCACATTTTATTAGATCCTACATTCCAGCACACTTATAAGGGGTATTCCGTTTTTCTGCCTTGGTTCAAATGTGCTAGATGCAAAAACTGACTAAAAATGTGGGTCCCCTGAGTACTGGATTAGAAAACACTGAACAACATGGACATTCACTTGGACAGGGCAAAATAACATCACTCAGAACATTATCCATGTGCTGTTCTCCACTATAGAATGATTGCTTGTACCTTTGTACCTGCGAACACCGACGTGTGGTTTATTTTGCTCCTGACTGCAGAGTTTCATTGGAGTAGCTCAGCTTACCCACCCATGTTTCTCTGCAAACGTATTTAATACACGTCTCGAACATCTTGGAAACAGACGCCGTGGCAAATCTTCGTCCATGGTGTTGTTTTTCTTGGGCCACCACTTAAGAGCAAAGGTTACAACTTTGGCTAAACAAAAGCCTTTTGCTTCCAGCAATATTCAAGATGCTGTTTGAATGCATGCTATAAATCCCCATTTGAGCCTCAAATCTCCAGGAGACTCCCAAAGGGATTTCTGCTTAATGGAGAGAATTTTAGCCACAGTCACTTTTAATTGGTGCATACAAGCATTGATCTTTGCCTTCTTAGCAGTCATTCGTTCAAGACGAAAATTGTGTGGTGGTCTTAGAACAGCATTTGGCTAAAAAGTGGAATTCATTTCACTTGATGCATGTGATTGACATGTGATTATTTGTCCTGTCTATTTAAAAACCCATGTGTGTGTGTGCTTGTGTTTTTCTTTAGTCATTCACAGGAGTTCATGTTCAATACTCAGTTTTGCCATGACCTAAGTTCCAGATATTTGGCATGAGGAAAATAAAGAAACAGTGTTTCCAGGGAAAAGAAGCCCATAAGGCTCTGCTCAATGTACCGTCCAGCCCTGGTATGTACAAGCCAACACAATAGCACAAATGTATCACGCATTCTGGAAACTGTTTACTTCAACCTGGCACAATCTCTTTTTGTAACTGCAGGGTATTGTACAGTTATGTGAGTTTGAGCAGTAATAGGCAGTGGCATAGGTCAGTGACCTCTTATACATGGTTCACCTCTGAAGTACACAATCAATGTGATACAAATGTAGTACAATATTCACTGACTGGTAAAACAATATCTCTGTATTCATTTTTAGTGCTGTACTCATAAGTGCTTGAGCTTTTGTCGGAGTAAGTTAGCTGCAAATTGTAGTAGGAATCATTGTGAATAATTTGAATGTCCTTGTATTTGTTTGTTGCATTGGTCCTTAATTATTAGTATTCTGAAGCTTTGTTGTTTTCAGATTTGTAGCTGTAACTATAATACATCAGCCTGAAAGCATATGTGTTATTTATTTCATCAAATACGTAAGCTTAATTTGTGTGAGAGTCTGTAGTTGTGGCTTCTATAGCAAACTACAGTACATGAGCAGCTGGGCAACACTGTACCCACAAACTGCATATACAGTAGTCCCTTGCTTTCTGCAGAGATAACGTTCCAAGAGCACCCGTGTATAGTGAAAAATTATGTTTTGGTAAAAAAATAAATGCCTAAAAATGCCTATTTTTATAATGTAAACCCCAAATGTGCTCCCAGAACATTTCATTTTAAACTCAGTTGAATGCATTACCCTTAAAGAAAATGTAAAGGTAAGCCCGTATTCGCCGCTTTAAATTTAAATTTCCCGCCGAGATATGCAACTCAGAAGGTCAGGGACAAAAGTACTGGGACACCGCAGCGAGGTGAACCTTTATTTCTACTCAGGCTATAAATACAAATGTGGGTTTTTTGGAAAGGTCTCCTGGAGTGCACCATGGAGAAATCATGCTTGGAGCGTGGGGGCTCAACCCTGGCGTGGAATTTGAAAAAAGTGCTTCCAGGTCAGCTATATCCTGCCCCCTTGTGTGAAAACATCCAGAAAAAATATATTTATTGCAACACAAAGAGCAAAAAAAGGCGGAGGATATTTGCAATTTTGTGGGGATTTCTGTGTAAAACTATGGTTCTCAAAAAACATCTGCATGTAACTGAATCCGCGACTCCTGATCTGCGTACAAGGGGGTTTACTGTATTCCAATCTGCAGTTATGAAAATATTCTTAAATTATTGTTAATTCTGTAAAGTAAAATGAGTCTAAAGTATCATACCTAGCATTCATTTGCATTCCCTTACCTAGCATTCATTTGACCAATCACCATATATCAGTATTGCACAAACCAGTATAATGATAATGGTTACTATTAGAAGTCCTAACACATTTGGCCATACTGTTTGGCGAAAATTTGGTTAACTGCACTTCTAGGACAAGTGGCCTTATCTAAATGTTGATCCTTATCTTAAATGAGGCCTATCTAATGACATGATTTTGGGAGTCCAGAAACAGACTGGCTGCTCCGAAAACAAACAAGCCTTCCTGTGATCCTTATAATTGATACTTCTGTGCCAAGTCTGAGCCATGCCTCTCCAGCAGAGCGTGCAGGCAGCAGATGAGATGGAGAAATGAAGGCACTCCTGAATGCATTTAGATGCCCTGTTTTGATTTGCTCAACTGAAGCAAGGAGAAGTTCTCTCTTAAAGTGCAATTGATAATGTGGAATTCGTGAGACCACACTAAAACTGCTTGCATTTGTCCACCGACAAGCCTGAAGAAAACGATTAGTTGGCGATGCCCATTATGGCGGCATTAACAACAGTGTGTTAGTCGTGTGGGTGGGTTTGGGGTGGGGGAGGTGTTCAAAAGCTTTGGGCTTGTGCAGAACTTTTGCAAGGGTCACATCTGTCCCCTGTAGTTAGGGAAAGGAAGTCGCTTCTGATAAATGGAAATGTACTAAGCCCAGCCCCAACCTTTAACTGAAAAAATGAAGGTGTAAATGCATCCAAGACTAGAAACTCTTTGGTTGGAGCTACTCTTCCAACCAAAACATTCTCTATCTGTTCGCCATGGATGGCCACATTTCTACACAAAGGGCTTCTTTTTTTAGTTTATCTACATAGAGATTCTCTTTCTCTCTCTTTCTCTGGGTCGACCAGAGAAGGGCGGGCTCCTCATATGCGTCTTTGTTCCTCCTGAGGTTTCTTCCTCCAGCCTCTGTCACCCTCGGCTTCCTCACAAGGGCTCAGACCTGGACTCTGTAAAACTGCTTTGTGACAACATTAGTTGTAAAACGTATGTAAATCAAATAGAATTCAATTCAATTGAATTGATTGATGACTAAGAGCCAATTTATTCTAAACAGTCATCTTGTTATGAACATGTTTCTCATTAAAAAAATGTTCCTTTTGATTGTATATGAGCTCATTTACATATTGCTCACCATATCTGTCAAACCTAAGACACATTTGACAACCAAGCTTAAAGCTACATATTTCAAGAGGTGGTTGGAATAAAACCGAGCATTTCCAGAAGTGGTGCGGTAATAGGATAAAACCAATAGCCACGTGGTTTGATTGGTTTCATGGTTTGATGTTCATTCTCAGGCAGCATGATAAAATATGAGATTTAGACATGGACTGTACTACATGTAAATAGCTGAGTGCTCATTATTATTTTGAAAGAAGGTTTGAATATGTAGCACAGTGGTTTGCTGTAATTGGTGTAATTTAACAGATAACAGTAATCCAATCAAAATAAAAATATTTCAGGTTCATATAACGATCTTGCAGAGAACCAGGATTCAATCAGCATGTTTTATTTACCTTTATTAATACAAACTGTTGTGATACCAAGATATATTGGGGAATTATATTCCATTTTGTGAATGTTATCCATCTTGTGGAGGTTGGAGATGGTGATTGGCTGATTTCTCCATGCAGTTGAGACAAAATTGAGAGCTGAGAGCGTGCAGGGCATGGTGGGGCTTTTGCCTCTGTCACAGAGCTCTGTCAAGTGTTCTCACGGGCGTAAGGGTGAGATTTGTGGAATCCCAGTGTGATCTCAGGGTAGGGTGCTATCCTGCCCAGCCTATCCTCTGAAAGAGCCAGGAGAGATAACTTTATCTAAAAGGAGTTACACAGAATTTGAGCTGCATAAAATATGCGAGAGTTGAGTGAGTAGAGTTGAGTGACATTCATTTTCCAGAATTGCAGATAAAGAGGATGCTAATTACTCATTAGCCCTTTAATCTCAAGCCAGTGCCTATTTCTGTCTTTTATCTTTTGTCGCACTTTAATGATGCGAAATGTTGGTGGTGCATATTCTTTGATATGTAAAGAACATGATCTAACAAAGTTGAAACTCAGATTTCTTTTCTTTATGTTACAAACTTACAATAAGCAAGACACCTGCAGCATATGGCTCCTGTAAAAATCTTTTTTTTTTATTTGACCATCCTGGTATTCAGTGGGTTCCTGCAGTGCCCACTTGTGGTCATACATGTTTGGCAAACAAAATGGGAAAGTAACTGGTACTTTTTGAAGTCTTGAGCAGCCGAAGAATATTGCAGTGGACCCTTTCAGGATTCTTTGCAGTTCTGTTAGTTTTCTTTTTTTTATTTTGTTATTATTAGGCAGCTAGTTAACAATCAGTTCTTGAAATAATGTGTTGGAAACAATGGATGAACTAGCAACTGGATTAGAGGATCCCAGGACTCACTTATGCACATATCTACTGTAGCTACTGTAGCACGAATTACTGAAAAAATGAATGCTGGCTGTAATAATGGCTGTGAAGCTGCAGACCGATTAGTGCCAACGTTTACTCTGTCCATCACAAAAAGCTCCTACAATGGGCTTAAGAGCATCAGAATGGGAGCTGGAGTCAGTGTGTGTACAGAAGAGATGCCACCAGGATTCACTTTCTGTTGATGAAATCCTGGTCCCTGGCATTCATGCTGATGTTACTTTGACATGTAACACCTAAAAATTGCAAACCAGGTACACCCCTTCATGGCAATGGTATTTGCTAATAGGGACTTCTTTCTGCAGGATAATGCTCTGTGAAACACTGCAAAAGTTGGATGAGGAACTTCAGTGTGTTGACTTGGCCTACAAGTTCCTCTGATTTCAATCCGATCAAGCAGTTGTGGGATGTGCTGGACAAAGTAGTCAGACACTTCAAGACTCCACCTCATAACGTAAAAGAATGTACTTAACTTAAAACGTAAAAGAATTACAGGATCTGCTGCTAACGTCTTACCACAGCACACCTTCAGAGGTCATGTGGTGTCCACTCCTTGATGGGTCAGAAACTACACATAGGCTTAAGATTTTAAAGTAATGGCTGATAGGTGTATATGTTTTCATATTCCCACTGTGTTTTCAGTTGCACTCATTTACATAATTAATAACTGCCATTTTTGAAGTTTTAATAATTAACGTGATTGCATGTTAATGGATGTAAAAGTAGTGTAAAAGTAGTATAAATGTATCATTGGGCATGTCATATGTTTACATCCACTTTAAAATAGTATTGCTTGTAACTGGAGATTTGCCAGGAAAATACTCAAGTAGCAAAGTCTGTAAAAATACAGCAATGCAATGGCAATGGAAAACTGAAGTCAAGGAAAAGTAGTTATTTAATGTAATACACGAACCAGCTGTAATAGAAACATGCAGTAATATTGTGTACTACTATTTGTCACGTTCATGCCACCCCCGGCACGCCCCAGGTGGTCACAGTCACCAAACTACTGAGCCGGGGATTCCCAGCACATGTGTAGGTTCATTTTGGTTGCTTGGCAACACACCTGTTTCAGGTTCTGCCCTCATGTTCTCTCCCTTATTACCTCGTTAGGCTCTCCCTTGTCTCTCTTTGTATGTTTACCCAATGCTTTGTGGTTCTGATTGGTTGCTGTGTGCCTTTTGTCATGTCTGTGCAGCCTTAAAACCCCAGCCGAACTTCCATGCTTCTTCGAGTACTCTCTTGTATTTGTCCTTGCACTGGTTCTGTGTAACTGAGGAAAAACCTGGTCTTCTTGACAGTAAGAGGTTCTCCTCATTGATGTATGCCAGTGGACTTTGCTTTGGCTGCCTTTGTCTTTTGCGTTTCCCTAGCACTGACCAGTGAGACTGCAGCACCCCTATGCTGGAACTACCTCTTGTGGCTTCTGTGCATTGCAGAGCTCCTGCACCTAGTATTCCTCGTGGCTCCTGGATAGAAGCAAATATTTACATTTGCAGCATTTAGCAGAAGCTTTTATCCAAAGCAACTTCCATCCCCTAACTGCAGGAGTCGTCCTGGAGCAACTTGGGGTTAAGGGTCTTGCTCAGGGACCCAGTGGTGGCGCTGAAGGTATTATTTAAAGACATGATGTCTTGGTCTAGAGACAGGTGTCATGCCCACTACCCACTAGGCCACCATCACCCAAAAACTGCATTGGGTCCGTCTTGGTTGGAAGACAGTCCCTTACCTCAACTGAGCGTGTCCCTTCTGCATGATCAAGAGAGACTATTTGTACAGTAGTTCAACCAAGCTCCCTGTTTTCAAGTGACTGTTTATGTGCCTTGTGAGATTAAAGCTCTGTGTTTTCGTTTACTCCTGCATCCGTGTCTTCCTTCCCTGTGAGATGCAAAGACAACTGCTGGCAATTTACTGGACAGTTATATCTTGATAGACTGATTACTTTTCAAAAGTACAATTTTAAACATTGCGATTGTGAAGCCCATTACACAAATGGTGTATTTGATCACTATTGAAAATAAACCAAATCTATTTGAATGCTATCTTTAAAGAAGTACAAGACATTCATAACTTATAATGGATGTTAATGAAAAACAGTTTTCTCAAAGTGATTTTGGACCATTTGTACGAGTCTATTCCACATGACATTTTCGCACCATGTAAAGGTCAGCTTGTGTCTTTAAGTTATGCAAACAACTTAAGAGGATACAAGAGTTTGTTCCGACAGCAACCATCTGGAATTAAGTAGTGGGTGTAAATCCAAGAGTCCTCAGTTCAAAACACCAAAGGACAAGGTCCAACAATAATTAAAATAAGTATTTTAATGTTTAAAATAAATGCGCTGTGTTTCTGTATCCAGTTCTTTCACAGACTGACTCTTTCTCTATTTGCATGTGCGGATAGCAATTACTCTGCATTTTGGTTTTACAAGCAGAGCACTTTGCTCCACCATTAAGACTGATATAAAGTGCCACCGCTGAGCCTGAGTAATCCACTTATAAAATTATTCTAGACACCATAAAACCAAGGCTAAAGGGGAACTTGAAAGTAATTGCATTTGACAAAGTAATAGGAGACATAATTGTACTGTGAATTAGAACCGACTCGTTTTATGAAGAGCAAACGTTTGTGACAATTGCCTTGAAATTCTCAATGCATTGCAAGTCATTGTTAGGCCTCCATATGGGGACAGGCAAACTTCTTTTGGTTTTTGGCGTACTCCCAAGCATGTGATTCTAATCAACATGGAAGTGATGTGACCCACATAAGTCCAATGACACTGAATTATGAAGTACTACATCCCTGTGCTGAGCAGTCTATAACTCACTTTCATTGGACACATGCTGTGGTAATCTTTGCATCCAAACACAAACTTCTTCGCACATCAGTATGTATGCCGTATATCCTTTTGTGCTCAGACAAGTTTTAACAAAAGAACCATACCATAATAAAGTCAGTGAGACAGAAGAGAGGAGAATTGCTCCCTTTCTGTCTCAGTCTTTGCTTTGGGACTGTTTTTCAAGGCTGTGAGGTGATATACGGTGAATTTTCATCACTTCTACTCCTGCTTTCAAAAAGAACTGACAGTCCAGTACCCTTTCTCGATTCATAATGGAAACCTGAGGAAAATTCACCATTCTCTCACACAAAAGTTTCACGCCAGAACATTTCCTAGGCAGTGTCAAGTGAGACCATCTATGGAGGATTTACCTTGGCCTCTCTCACACATACACTTAGTTATCCTTGCGCTACTGTAGTACAGCAGTGCTGTCAAAAAGTGGGAAAACAGTGGAATGTCCACAGAGAGAGGAAGTGGGTGCAGCAGGAAAGTCTGGGATATGCATTAAGCTTCATGTTCAGGCTAATTTAAGCAATGCAGCATCATGACACAGGAGATATTCACAGGAGATATGACAATATATAGTAGATTTCCTAGCAGCATTAGTAAAATCATAGAGCAACTAATCGACTTAATTTTGCCCGCCTATTTGGCTACATGTTTAACTAGCAGTACAAAGTGATTTAAATGTCATTAGAGGCTTTGGTAATGACTTAAATTGCTGTGTAATGAATTCATTTTACATTTACATACAGTTACATTCTGGGGCAGCAACTTCAGATCTACACGAACAGTTAAGTTTGCTTCAAACGAAGGAATGTTTTTTCTTCCCGTTAAACAGGACTGTAGCCCGATTGATAGGAAAATATTGTGGCTAATACGGATTTTAGGCCTCTAACTGATAATATCGTCCAATACAATATTTTGTGTACAACATTTTGCAAAAATGTGTATTTTATATATATGAATTTAATAGGTTAACTCTAGTAGGTTTAGCTACATTCAGTGAATGAAACGAAGAATTAATTTAAAAGAAAAATAGTTGTTTATATAGCTGCACAAGATTCAAAGATTAGAGTCAGTATAAAGTAACTTCCCAGGACAAGTGTCTAACAGTTTGCCAGTATAATCTAGAATAGGGGTCTCAAACTCCAGTCCTGGAGGGCCCTCCAACACATTCACTAAACCTGACTATTACTGGTGAGGTGAACCAGGTTTTTCTGAACGGGGAAATCACCAAAACCCTTAACCAGAGGTCTGGTGGTAAGGGAGTTACCCCTGTGATTGGAAGGTTTGAACCCCAGGACTGCCAGTGACACCACTGAGGCACCTGTGAGCAACATACCATCTTCACACACTGCTCCTCAGGCCCTGTGTTGTTAGCTGCCCACTGCTGAGTCTAATGCAGAGAAAGAATTTCGCACTGTTCACGTTGTGTGCTGTGGTATTTCACACTTTTCAGTTCACGCAGTATCACTCAGCTCTATTAGGAAATCAATATTTTGTTCTGAGAGTAGATTATATCCAGAAAAGTAACTTCTTATCGAATTAAAATCATTATTTTCTTCTACTTACAAACAAATTTGGTGTGGATTGGCAGTTTAGAGTCCCCACTTTCAAACAGAATGAGAGGGAATGAGAGAGAATGATAACAACAGTCTTTTGTTGTCCAGACCTGAACTGAGACGTTTAAGGTCTAGCAGCACTGGCTCTACAAACAGGAAATGGTTAACATACTTTCACTGATAGAGGTGGCCGCTGAAAGTTGAGCTCAGTTTGCACATGCTCTATCAGAGGCCTGTCAACACAGACAGAGGAAAAGCTCTAGACTTTCTGTAGATATGCATGACAGCTGTTCCCACAAGAGAAACTTATGTTGGTCAGTTGGTCACAGGGTTGTCTATTGATTCCAGGAGCGGCTGAAATATTTGTCTTAACCTGATGGGACTCAAGCATTCCTGTCAGGTTTGGTTGGGTTTAGACATCACTTCTCAAATATTTATTGGACTTGGATAAGATTAAGTCGTCCCATTCAGAATTCTAAAAGCTTGTCCCTCGACCTTCTGATTTTATTCCTCCTTACTTTTACCTTTTTAATCTGGTCTGAAGATATTTATTTATTTATTTATTTATTTATTTATAGATTTGTTTATTTATTGCCCTTTTAAATTGCACATATTTATTTATTGATGTCCTGCATTCTCTTGCCCATTTGCACTCTTGTACATCTCTGCTGCTAAACTACAGTACTGGTCAAATACCGTACTTATCCTCAATGTAGCCATTGTCATTTGCACTATACACTGTCTTGTCCTGTCTCATTTAGGGGTATTGCTGCTCTTGTTCTGTCCTGTTTTGCACTTGTGTTCTGTTCTGTTCTGCTCTTGTGTTGCACCATGGGCCTGGAGGAACATTGTTTCATTTTTACCATGTACTGTGTATATGGTAGAAGTGACAATAAAATCTACTTGACTTGAGATGTTGGAAACAAGGCCCAACTGGTGTAATTGCAAAGTGTCAATTTCACAGCGTAAACAGCCCAAAATTCTTCTCTGCAGCCAGTGACTCAGCACATGGGGAGCAGTGAGTGGGGACGGTCTCTTGCTCAAGCGTACCTCAGTGGTGCCACTGGCAGTCTTGGGATTCGAACCCACAGCCTTCCGATTAGAGGGGCAACTTTCTAACCATCAGGCCACCCGCTGCCCCAAGAACAATTCATTATGTGGTCTATCCAGAACAAATTATTGATGTATTTATAGTCAGTCATGAGATTGTGGGTATCTGGTGGTAGCCATGATTAGCTCAGACTTAGTCTGCTTGAGACAGTGTGATACTGCACTTGATTGAGACAAGGGCTGTGTTCAGGCAGCACTGTTTTCTGTTGACCATGAGGCTTGGTGGTTATAACTGTCTTTTTTAGTCATTGCTACATTTCTCAACAGTTTACCAACTGAATCTCCAGTCTCTCAGTCAACAATGTAACAACAGTCCAGCTGCACCTGTGTATCTGACTCTACCATTGTGTTATAGATACACCAGCATGTTGCTGCAGCACAGAAAGTGTATGCCATTAGTGGTAGTCAGTGGTAGCTGCGCTGTGTCCAAACTTACAAGTGATTCTTGATACCCCAAGTCAGTGATGTGTCTAGGGCTTCCAAAAAAAGAATACGTGGAATGATTTGATCTCACGCGTTTAAAAACTTGTATTAAACACGCAGCAAAAACATACTGGCCATACTTTGGTCATTTTGAGATGCTTGTTTCTAACTGGAAGTGGTGCATGCAATATGGTTCTATTGAAAATAAAAAGTTCAGACATGTATTTTTAGTCCCCAGTGATCATTACGTCTTCTCCGAAGGGTTCAGACTGGGCACAGAAAGTTTTGTGGCTCCATTAGGGTTTGGACCAAAATGTCAGGCCCAATTAAAGGTGATGGGATTTCAGCTTAACCACCCTCTGCTGGCTCCTGTCTTCCAGCTATGATGATTTGAACACCTGCCACTGGTGAATCATGCACTTGCTAGGAAACCCAGCCTGCCGTGGTTATTCATTTAGCTCTAATAAGCAAGTTATGCAGTAATAAACAGATGATATCAGTTTTAGAGGAAAGCATTGTACCTTCAGAGGGATGATATGTATGCAGACTGCATGCAAAGGTTGCCATATGAACATTCTCTTTTGTACTATTTACACTTTGTGCTCTTTTTTCTTTTCTATTTTCAAGCCAGGAGTTACAGTATCAAGCAAGAAAACCCATAAGAGCAAGAGGAAGAAACACTGAGAGAAGCCAGACTTGAAAGTGAAAAGAATTCTCCTTTGTGCCGCTAAAGGGCAGTTAAATTCAGAGATGAAATTTACATAAGTAGGACTACATTTAACTCACATACTTTCTATTGCACATCTGCGAAATGGACCACAGAGGCTTGATTACATTCAGTAGCAGTGAGATTTTTTTTCTCTCTATTCTTTCTTTCATTTGCGAGTCTACTTTCTGGTTTGTCTCACACCATCAGTAAGTGCTGTAGTGATAATTATGTGCGCAGCTGGTTTCGTGTTTCTCCTGGTTCACAGTTTCTCCTCACACTTAGCTCATTTGTGCATAAGAAGTGGGGTTCAGAGTGGATAATTAGTGGATTTAAAGTTAGTTTCACAGCAACTTGTGCTAATACTATGTAAAATTCTGTAATCATGGCTACTAATGTTGCCAGTCCTCGCCCACAAGTGTTTTTTTCTGTTCTTTCTTTTGCTACTGTTGCAAGGTAGGCCTACCTTTGTTCAAGTTTTGGCAATTTTATTACAATTTTATTACAATTTATCCCGAGGGAATTTCTTTCGTCATCAATATACTCAATGCAACAAGAGGAATCAAGACTCAAAGAAGCGAAAGTAGAATAGTGCAAGTATAATGTCAAATAACTTTAACAAAGTAACAATATAACAATATCAGATAAGACAAAATAAAATAAAATAAAATAAATAACATAACTATTAGTGCAGTTGATTCTGAATCGTGACAGAGTGCAGTGAATAATAGAGAGCAGCAGCATGTGATGGTGGTATGAAACAAACACTTTGAGTGTGTCATGGCTCGGTCTTTTTGGTTTTTCTGTTTGCCTGTCCTGTGTTCACGTTCTCCCTGCCTGTTCTGTATCCCTGCCCTGTCTGCGTGTTCCCCAGCTTGTGTGTCTGCCCCTTCCACCTGTGTCCCTTTTCCTGTCCGTCCTGTGTGCCTGTTCTGTGT
>JBBPDB010000134.1:12195165-12205490 GCA_037974465.1 Brachypetersius altus
GTCATGTGACTTGTGTGAATGGAGACATGACCACGCCCCTTTACATCCAGCCTGCACCTCTGGAAAGAGATGTCTGCGAAACTTCACATGAAACCTCAGGCCACACCCCAACATATCCATCCACTTATCCAAGCTCTGAACTTATCTTTTACTTTGTTTTTATGCATCCATTTTTGCTCAATACACTTCCATTAAATTCTGCTTAGAGTTCTGCTTAGAAATACATCACCATACATCCACAAAGTTTCATATGGCACAGACTGGCCAAATATCAGAAATTCTCTCTAGATTACAATTATTATTATTTATTATTATATCTCTATGATTACTACTATTTATTTTAAACAGCTATGGCTTAAAAAGAGAAGATGTATTTTTCCATGCCTTTACATGTCCATATACATTTCATCGTCTTTCATGGTTCTTTACTGTAGTAAAACGAACCACCTATACTTTTCTGATGTTTAAGACCATTAAGGATGTTGATCCCTGTGATAATTCCTGCGACTGCCAACATCAGATTGTAGCTCTGACATGGATTAAAAAGCAAAGAGACTTTTGGAGACCTTTAATGAAGGGAATATTATCGAAAACTTAGTTGACGAGGAGGAGATGACAGCTACATATGTCTGACTTGGATTTCCAGATGTCTGGGTTTGGACAGGAGATTCTGGTTTGGAGCTCTATGGTCTGACTTTTGGAGAGACTTTAACACGTCTAGTTGAGTCTCGTTCTAAAGCTTTTTGATTTGTTGTTAAATCGAGAGCTGCTCTATTCCAGTTGCTGTACTTCTATCTCTCTCAGCTTTGTTTCTAATGCTGCGCTGATCACTGAGCTATGTTACATCAGAAATCAGGAAACTGAAGCTTTTTTTGGTTTTCTTATCACCATTCAAAGAACTATTGGTGTTAAGGTGTGCATTTGAGGAACCTTTTTTTAAACTTAGTGAATCTCCACAGCATGTAGTGATCCTCGGAAGAAACTTTGAAATTGGCAAAAACATTTGAAAGGTTCTTTACACACACACACAATAGTAGGGAAGTAAAATGGTTCTGTTATGGTATCATTCAAAGAACCACAATGATTTAACCTGTGGCTTTGCAGGGGTGAAAGTGACAATCTGGTCATACGTGAACACACCACAGCACACAGTGTGAACAGCACGAAATACGTTCTCTGCATTTAACCCATTCACCAAGTGAAGCAGGGGGCAGCTACGAACACAGCGCCCGGGGAGCAGTGTGTGGGGACGGTACCTTGCTCAGGGTACCTCAGAGGTGCCTAGTAGTCTTGGGAATCAAACCCGGACTTTCTGATCACAGGGCGAATACCTTAACCACTACGCCACCAGCTGCCCCTTTTTTTTTTTTGACGATTTGATTATGAAATGTTTGGTATGGTGGAGCCCTCCCTCAGGCTCCTCAAAACCCCTCCAGTTAATGTTGGTCCAGATCACTGGGTCCTGCACTTTGGGGCCTGAATGACTGATGCATGAGACTATTGACTGGGATACGGGAGCCCACCAGGCAAGAGCAGAATATCTACGAATAAGAAGTCACACTGTTTTTTGGAAGCAAAATTTGACAAGCAAAATGTACAGGCTTTCTAATGAAGACTGTCATAAAGCTTTAATTTAGATCCAGTTGCAGACCTGTTTTTGAGGAAACCTGATGTTAGCTTCTCATGTAATCTCTCCCAGTCCAAGTGTTTTATATAGCATAGAGCGGCTGCATCATTGTCGTCAGCTCAGAGGCTGAATTACATGGTCTAGTCCAAACCTGGTCCTACGGGTTTCCATCCAGTTCACAGCACAATTGATTTAGCATTTGTTTCACATATCTGGCATTTCTGCGAGGGCTTCGGTCATCACTGCAGCCTCTGCACAACCAATACAACCCCTAATACTAGTCAGCTGACATACAATATAAACAGGTCACAGAAATGGGTGTTAACCAGCCACTACATGCCTGAGAGATATTCTCATGAATGAGTCAGGACTGTATGACATTATGCTCAAGAGAAACTCTTTAGAAAACAAATCAAATGAACTTACAATGTTTAACAATTTTTGATTTTAATGATTTTTGACGATTTGATTATAATGATAAAACAAAACTGAATAAATAATGAAAGACACTTGCTACATAGCTGATGTAAGCCTTGCTAATTAGCCAATAAGCTGTATCTGCAGAGCTGTAGCCTCGACTAACTCTTTACTTTTGTGATTTTTAATGTTAATGGCTGATAATTTAGCTAGTTACTGTTAAAATGCACCAAAATCTGGTCACACCTGTTTCATAAAGAGATTTATGGATATTTTGAGTAATTTTGTGGTCAAATACTAAATGTGCATCCAATTACTCACACATTGAAAAGCCTGAAGATGGGACCTGAAGTGGTCCAGCAGCAAAGCAGAACATGTTTAGACAACTTAACACCAGTCGCAAGTGAACAAAATAATTTTGTACACGGCCGTAGATACGAGATACGAGTGTCAAAAAGGCTAAAAATAATCAAATTTGAGGCAAAACTCTGCTTGCTGCTTAATATAAATGGCCAAAGTTAAAGGCTGCAATGATTAACCCTTAAAATCATGTGAGTTTCAGAATAATATGGCTTCACTATTAGAGGTTAACTCAGAGGTTGTTAAAAGTGGTGCAGATGTATGACTTTCGCTTTAAGCAGCCATACCTGCGGGGATATGGCCAAGCCTCCCAGTGGATCTCCATCCAGGATGTCTGTGCCTGCATTGTAGATGATTATGTCAGGTCTGATCTCATTCAGGGCTCCCTCGCAGTGCAGCTCCACCTTCTGGAGATACTCCGAGTCCTCTGTGCCCCAGTCCAGCTCCACTTTTCTCTTAATGGCCCCTATAAACCCCCGAATCCCAATTAGTCTGTCATTTCACACACTGAAGTGCACAGAAGTAAGTGCAGGTACACAGGAAATGAACACACAACTGCTGGGAAGAAACAATAGAGGTAGAACATTACAGCTTAATTACACAATTACACAATTTTCCCTCAATCAGCCGAGACACGTTAGGTGTCCAAAGTATGCTTCTTGAGTTTTACATGAAAGCAGACAAAACACAAGGATGTTTCAGGCTTCCAGATGCCTCACAATACAGTTTAAAACTATTTACATCCACTTTTATACATAGCAATATAGACAAGTGTATGCAACCACATAAACAAGTCTGATTACAGATTACTCAACATGATGTAATACGATGAAACTGTGTGATGAGGCGAGCAGTTTGCACACTGTAAACGTCCAATACTCGTCAGTTACGTGAAGAAATTAACTCAATTAGATTAGATTTTACAACCTAATGCTGGTTAAAATGTATGTTTTTGTTATGTAGTACACATTTCCACAGCAGTCTTGCAGACATTTCTCAAGATTTAACCTACAGATTCATTTTGTACTAGAAAAGGTCTATTGGATTTCTGAGTTGTGTGTAAGTCCCAGAATCTGTATGGTTTAATCTCTTGATGGCTATAATATACAACTCCATTGAAGCATATACCCAACTTACAGCAAGAGCTAGACAGGCTACACTGTTAGCTGTAATGCAGTATAAGCCTCCTGAAAAAAGCTGTAATGAAGCATAAGCCAATTAGAAAAGTTTCAGATAAATAATAATAAAAAATAAATGTATAAATACCCATCCATCCATCCATCCATCCATTATCTACCTCTTTTTCCCGCACTCGGGGTCGGGGCATTTATAAATACATTAAACTGTCATGTTGGAGGGGGCTAACCCTCCGTTGTGAACTGCCTTGGGAGGTACAGGAACGGGCAGGAAACCAGGGATTCATGCTGACGGGACTTTATTAAAGAAAACAGAGAACAAAAACCTGGCTCTGGGGACGAGGGAAAAACAGGAACGAGAACGTAGACGAGAAACAGGGTAGGGATAAAGCAAAAACAAGGCGGTATAAAACGATGGACAGATAATGTGCACAAACACAAACAGGACCTATATACAGAACATAATCAGGGAATAAACACAAGACAGGTGAAACACAAGAACATGTGACACAAGCACATGTGAAATAACCAAAAAGCAGTGGCCCTTAACGGCCACCGACCGAACCGTAACAGTACCATAATTATATTCTTCAGATATTTGGCCCTATTTGGGGTCAAAAGTTTATTTGCCACATTTCAGAATGCCTCTTTTCTCTTGTATTTTGATGCAGACACACAATATTGAAACTTGATTGGTGCCTGCAGCTTAATAAAAACTGCATACAGCTCTATTGCAAATCTAATATTATTAATAATTCAAAAAGTTGATGTGACTGAAAAGCACTGAAAGCAGATCTGAAATCAGCATGAAAACCTGATGTGTTGTGGTTTCTGATGATAACAAAACCTAATGTTTTTGTTGACCTGTGTTATCAATCTTGTTCAAATATTTTTCATTATTTAGTCAAAAAACAGGCTTTGCCTCCTCTCCCCTACATTTACAATAAAGAAAATTAGGGAAGTATTCTGACTTATGGCTGCCTAAGGATTCTTTGGGTCCATCTGACCTGGTGCAGAATAAAAAATAGGAAAACTAGTTCTGTTCGTTTCTGCGGCTTTTCGCAGTGTGTGAACCCCTTAAACTTACCAAAGCTTGGTATAAAGGCAAGGAAACGGAGGAACAATGCCTTGCTCTTTTAGACACTTTTAAGACCTAATTAGTCTCTTGTGCTTTTAACTGCAGATGAAGACACCAGGAAAAAAGCAGCGTGTCTGAAAAGCAAGGCACTTTGTCTTTGAACACAGTGAAATGTCACTGAGGGAAAATGTCTCGGAGAGAGAAAGTAAAGAAAAACAAAAGGGAAAGAGGGCCGGGCACACCTTATCTGGAGAAACCAGGCTGTAGTTTCAAATGAATATGTAGGATTGACATACACATTCATATAGTAGAGCTTTTGTTTCGGAACTAAAAAGTGGTTTGCCTGAAAGCACACCTTTTCCTCCGTTTTGACAGGCAGACAGGAGAGTACGGAGAATAGCGGTAAACTACATGCTGCCACAGCAAGCCCTGTATTGAAAGAGCATCACACGGCTGACAGACAACAGAGTATATAGAAGGATGGAAGGATGATCATTTTATCATATTATTATATTATACTTATATTATATTATACCTATACATAGATACTTATACATATATACTATGATATTATATTATTATTATCATTAAATATAATTCAATAAAACATATTGTTATATTATATATTATATAATATTAGATATTATTATATTATCTGATTGAAGGATTATATGTATGTGGTATATGAGTAGCCACCTCAAGTTTTAAGAGGACAAGTCTGAGAGGTGAGATTGCATTGGTCTGAAGATGTGCTGAGGAGTGTTGGGAGGAGGATGCTGAGGAGAGACTGAGTGTGTTGGGAGGAGGATGTTGAGGAGAGACTGAGTGTGTTGAGAGGAGGATGTTGAGGAGAGACTGAGTGTGTTGAGAGGAGGATGTTGAGGAGAGAGGAACCAACGCCTTACTGAAGTCTGAATTTTAATGCAATGTTGTTGAAGTCTCGGATGGTGTATCACCACCTTTCTCTAGTAGTAAAGATTGATTTAGTCCTTTCTTCAGCATTCCCGTTGAAGTAAATGGTTGAGACATAAGCACCCATTCCGAGTGCTTTTAAGTGAAACGCTCTGTTCCAGACAGTGGTGGTGAATGTAACCACACCTTAATGGCTCTAAAAGCTCCCTCTCACAAACCTATTACAGGTAATGGTCATGGATGTGCCAGGGACACTGTTTTACCAAGATTTTGGCCTAAATGTATTTTTCAGCACATTCATGGCTTTAAGATGAAAGCAAGGTAGTGTAAGACAAAAGAGTCCCCATAGAGAACAGTTTTTTTTTTTCAGATTTGCCACTCTTTTACCATCATACCATTACACACAGACCCTCAGAAGACACTGGTGGGTTTTGATTGCCAATCAAATGGCCATTTTTGTGTTATTAGCCACTCTACAACAAAACATATATCAACTCCACTCTGAATGACTTTATTCACACCTCAGCCATTTCTCTTTGATGAAATAACACTCATTTGACAGATGTAACCTTGACATTTAGTGATACTATTAGTATTTTTATTTTTTCAATACAGTCGAATAAAATGAATGAATGGATCACTGCCATTGTAAATAAAATACAATACACATATTAAAATGTATTAAAATTAGTTTTTTGCTTTATTTTTTTTTCTTAGTTTTTAAAAATATTTTAACAGCTTCGTGTTTAGACTTCTTCTTTAACAGCGCGGTTTCTGTCGCCATGGTGATGTGCCACGCGTTTCCGGTGAGGTCAGTAGGGCTCGGTTAGGCTGGAGTTCCGGTGAGGTCGTGTTTACGTTGAGGGGCAACTGGCGGAGGGTCTGATGGATGTGAGGAACTTCATGATGAGCATTTAAAGCGCAGACCCCAGGAAAACCCTGGGCTGTGGTTAACAGTACAGGCTCTAAACGGCCCTGAAGCCCGCCGTGTCCCTACGGAAAGTAGGTTTGGGGCGGATCGCCGTGACGGGGGGTTAACAGGACGGAGCCGCTCAGATGGGGGAGGTGAGGAAACTCCAGAAGAAGTTGAGGCAGATCGAAAACCTGGAGATCAAAGTTTCTCTCACCCCAGAAGAGAGAGTAAAGGTACACACCCGCTTCTCTTCTCGCAGAAGTCTCCTTCACTTTTTCGAGGGACTGACACACTTGTCTACTACCAGCTCAGGGACTACAGGGGTCTCCTCCAAAGCCCAGCTCCCCTTCCTCACTCCCTTCTCCCCTTACTGCACTGGACCAGCTTTTAGTCTCGCAGCACTCTTTTATTATAGTCATTTAACAGCGCCCCATCCTAAAACATAACTGTAATCACTTTATATTCATTTCTGAAACAACTTATTAATAATCATATCTGAACACCCACCAATCCATTTGGCTACAAATTGTGGTGGGCCAAGGGACAATAAATAAACAGATAAAGAAAACGTGATGTCAAAAATGTATTTCATGACATAACACTTTTGTCATAATAAATAAACACACTTATTGAAATTAATTTTTTGTGAAAATATATATACATGCATATAATAATGCATAGCATCCTGCTTCAGTACAATGACCATAAAGGCATATCTTATCTATCTATATACGGACCAAGTTGTTGGACATGAATGGGATAATGAAAACTGTAATTATCCTATTCTCAGGTATTTTACACTCATTTAGTACATACAACTATCTCTCTCTCTCTCTCCCTCTCTTTCTATACGTATGTGTCTCTCTCTCAGGTCTCGAAGAAAGCAGAGCTTCGCAGCAGATTGGCCGAGCTGCTGCTGCAGCTTTCTGGCCCCCAGCAAACCTGCTGCATTGTGGGAGAAGAGGAGGATAAAATGAAAAGACAAGTGTAAGAATGAGAGTCTAGGGAGAGAAATAAGGTATAGAGAGAGAGAGGGCGAGGGTCAGGAGTGTGTGAATTGTAGCTCCGCTTGCCCTGGGCTGTTCCGCCTCCCTCTCGCTCGTCTAGTCAGTATTGATTGGACGCGGTCATGCATCTTTAAACACACTGTACCTCTTTCCACCGGCCTCCACTGTGTGTGTGTGTATAATTACATAGTCTTGGAGCAGATTGTCACACAATTGATTTTGGCTGTGCAGTCGATCCAAAGAAATTCACACACACACACACACACACACACACACACACACACACACACACACACACACACCGATATAACAGTTAGGGGTGTAAAACGCATTGTCCTGTGATCTGGAAGTGGTGAATCAACTGAATTTGGAATGTCACAATCGATTGTTATGATATTAAAGGGTCCATAGACTGATTTTTTCCCACCAAAACAAGCCTTAATTCATTTTTCTTCTTACATGACTATTGTCCTACCTCTCTCTTTAGCCCTTAAATTAAAACAGACTCTTTTGGTTACTGTGTCTGAGGAATGTAAAAGAGCTGTGTTCTGATTAGCTGCCCTGTATTGTGACCTATTTAAAATGGTAGATGTGTAAATGCATTGTTTTTGTGACATCACAAAGCAGGGAATTTAAAAAGGCCTGTTTTTATTGCATACGTTTTTATTTATGGACTGAGAGGTCCATTTTTTTTACAAAATCTAACATGAAAAATCCCATGAATAAACTCATTGGTACATAGTTGTACAGCGTTTTTCTAAAAGGCAGCAATATAATGGGATCAAATCCAACCTTATCTTGGATAAAGTATCCTTTCAGGTATCGCGATTGATTGTACATTTGGAATTGGACTGAAAAAAATCAAATCAGACTGAATCACGATGAAACTGCCAATATCAGAATTCATTTAATCATTTTAGTGCATTTTCAAACTGAATGATGATAACTCTTCAGGGATCAGGATTCACTGAATCATTCCAATGCATTTGAATCGGACCAAAAGAGTCATAAAAAATTGAGTCACATAGAAACTTATGATACCAGGATTCACTGAATCGCTTCAGTGTGTTTTGAATTGTACCAAAAGAATGGAACCTAAATGAATCAGTGTGAAATTTCTGATATAAGGTAATTAAATTGACCATTCTGTCATAACACACCACAGCACACAGTGTGAACAGCGTGAACTTCTTCCTCTGTATTTAACCCATTCACCAAGGGAAGCAGCGGGCAGTCAGAAGCGCAGCGCCTGGGGAGCAGTGCGTGGGACGGTACCTTGCTCAAGGGTACCTTGGGAATTGAACCCACACCTTTCCGATAGCAGGGCGAACTCCACTAGGCACCAGCTGCCCTAGTTATTATTACGAAGCCTTTAGTGATGTCAGAGGTTTACAGTGTGAACTGAGGTTGCTGATGTCTGCTGTTGTGTCTGTAGGGAGGACGCAGCAGAGGATCACACGGGTCCCACTGCAGCAGTGAAGATCGCACGAGAAGACGACCAGGAGGAGGAGGAATGTGGCGGAAAGAAGGACGAAAACAGAGAAACACAAAACATCCCAAACAGCCCTGACCCACCGGATCCAGGTCAAACACACGCACACTGAGCATTCACTCTCAGAAACACTAAAGCTGCGTGTGCCAGTAGCTCACTCTGGGGCATTCATCTCCGGTTCCGGCACTGGACGTGTAATTAAAATTTGACCACGGGCCGTTCCGTTTCCCTCACGCTTCTGGAGTTAAGAACTGGAGGGGCCTGGAGCCGGTAAAGTGGGTTAACCCCTTAAACCGCCGCCTTATTAATGATCTTTCAGCCCAAAATCTAATTTCCACCGCTCCCACCACAATAATAATTCTAGAAATAATATACAAGCCGTCTGGCTGCAGATTAATTAATACAATGAATATGCATGTCCAGTCCAGGAAGCCCAATTAGGAGCAGAATAGATATATTATATAGATATTTACATTTCCTAATTAGGAACAGAATAGATATATAGATATTTACATTTCCTAATTAGGAACAGAATAGATATATTATTAGATATAGGATTATTAGCCTAAAGTAATAAAGAAGTGAACAAAGTGAATAAAAAATCGATTCATTTCTATTCCAAAAATCATATTAAAAAGATCATTATGATTGCATATTAAGATGCAATACTGATCGTATTAACATGAATACTTCTGCTGTTAAAATAATGAACATTAATAATAAATGAAAGTAACACAAAACATTACTTTGGAACAGTTGTGCAGTTCGTTTTCATTTTTTTCAAGTTTAAACAGATGTGCTTAAACATCCATTTTATGTACGTTTCAGTAACTAATATCAGTTATTTAGTAAGGATTCACTATTATAAATTATTCAGTTACTGTCATGAATATTGTGCTTCTACTGTTACTCAACTATTGAACTACTATGAAAAATGGAGTAACTATTGTGAATGATTCAGTAACTACAGTCATTTAGTTAGGAAGCATTATGAATTTATATGTATTTTTTATGAATGAATATGTACCTAGAAGTTTATTTAAGTAATTGTTTAAATGGGTTTTTATAGTGTAACTATACTATTATAACTATTATAACATTATTATAACATCATTATTATAAATTGTTTATTAACTAGTGGTGCAACAGATCACTGTTGATCCGTGATCCGAACCGATCTCTCTCCACGGTTCGGCACGTGATCCGAAGATTCGAGAAAGAAAAGGTGGCACGCGCCGGAACCCAAATTTGAAATCGTGCTTGCGGGTCTGTCGTGTGGGCGCATTTCGACATATCTACGAAAGACACGCGGAAAGCCGTTTGTAATGCGGGGAGGGGGTGGGGGGCGAGATTCTGGGCCGGGGCCGCTCTCGATGTCGTATC
>JBBPDB010000134.1:12205590-12218861 GCA_037974465.1 Brachypetersius altus
GTAGGCTCAATGTCATATAGGTTCATGAGGATAGCCTGTCATATTAGCAGCAAAGCTAACTTGTGAAACGCATGGCAGAAACTGCCACAGAGAGTGATGCAGCAACAGACCCCTCATCATCTGATACTGTGGACTTAAGATAAAGTGAGCCTCTACTGTAGTTTAAAATGAAAGCACATCATTTTAGCAGGCCTATAGTGTTAGGCTACCTTTGGTGGCATTTACTGTGAGCTTTTAAGCATTCTGCAAATAAAACAGAAATTCTGAGAAGGTGTGTAATAAGGCTTTTTTGTTTTACATATAAGAGTTTTTAGATTAGTAGTATGGTTAGTTGTAGGTAGTTTTGAACCTGAACCTCGGGGCCCATGGCCACAGCTTGTGCATAGGGCCCAGAATTTGGTGCTACGCCCCTGTGAGGGCCTGTCAAGTTCTTCCACAGTAAACTCATCCAACCATTTCTTTATGGAGCTTGCTTTGTGCACTGCGTGGGTCACAGCCATGTTGGAATATAAAAGGTCATTCCCCAAACTGTGTAAGCCCTTCACTATAAGGGGCCTAGGCCAATGAGTGAAAAACAGGTATGTCCCAATACATTTGTCCATATAGTATAGTGTATTTCACTAACAGCTTCTATAATGTTACCAAAGAATTTTACCAAACATTGATCTGACTCACAAACTCATCTTAAATTCTGCCATTTGTGAAGAGAGCAGATTTGTGAAGTTTTGCTTTGGAGGCAAAAGATCGTTAATCAACTTTGGCTCTGAATCAAGTGGGCAAAAAGAGAAAGCACATAAATGTGCATAGACCTGAATTGGGGCGACCTTGTCATGAATATGGGCTGCTACTTATAAGTATACCACAAAAACCGTTACACAGTAAATATAGAAACCACATATATATATGAGCAGTAAGTCATGTGTGGATGCTGTGGGTGATGACTCATGTGGTCCAAGGTGTGACTTACACAAGGACACATGAGATTCTGTAGTTTTTGCTGACTTTAACCATTTTTGAGAACAGAAGTAAGATTCACTGTCATACATAAGAGTGTATAGCAGCTCTGAAGCCTTAAGTAGCTATTACATTTACATTTACATTTACATTTACGGCATTAAGTAGACGCTCTTATCCAGAGCGACGTACATCAGTGCTTAAGAATTCCGCAACTGTTTCTTACCTGAAAACAGCTTAAATCTGAGTCAGCTATTTAACCGAGATACTGCAGACAGAGCATCTATACAACTGTCCAAATAATTACTAGCCAACACCTAGCCCAACAATACATAAGCCCTAGAGAGGAACAATGTAAGTCAAAGAATTTATTTATTTATTTTTTTAAAAATAAGAAATAATTGACAAAATTAGGAATAATTGTGTTAAATATTTGAATTATGATTACTAAATATTTGAACCTTGTTTTTTTAAAAGTTTTTTTGTTTACTGTAACACAGTGCTAATAGTGTGTTGACTGTTCTCTATCCAGTCTTCCCAACCCCCCCAGCCTCCGAAGCCTGTTCAATAATGCTGTTAGTGGTGAGAGAGAGTGTGTGTGTAAATATGTATGAGTGAGAGAGAGAGAAAGAGAGATAATGATAGCTAAACAGCATCGTTTGCCTCAATGGATTCCCCAAGTGCTATAAAGGAGGTCAGTGACCATTTCTAACGGAAGCTTTTTTCTGTCATATTTTAGCCGTGCTGATTAGGGCTCAAAATATGACTGAACTGCAATTACGTCTGATGCCCAATCAGATTAGCCTACACTCTGCTCAGTTCCTCAACAAAATTGCAACACTTCCAGATGTTCCTGCGGAACTTGCAGCTAGTCTTGCATAGCGGCATGCTGCCCGGACATGCTGCAATGTCAGCACTTGAGAAATGGAATATGTGTTTACATGTCCCTTTTTCTAATAATTTAGCTCATTTTAAACATATTTAATACATAATTTAATAATTAGAAACCTGGGCATGAGCTAATCACGACCCTATCAGCCTAATCACAGGCCCTCTGGTCAGTATCCAAGCACAAGCACACCCTGACATAATATTGAAGCATTCTATCATATTGAATCCCACAACTTGATATGTTATTGTTGTTCGAAATATAATGTAAAGGATGTAAAATACCATTAGAGCACTGGAAAATACCCATCCCACAAAGAGATGATACATATCTTCAAAGCATCTCCAAGAATTACTATTGTTTTTAGTATTACTGGGGCAACTCCCTAACCACCCTAACCACCAGGCCGGCAGCTGCATGAAGGTGGCGTATGCAGGATGGTTTCGAACCCGTGACCTCTGTTTTTTGGGCTCAGCCGGCTTCCTTTGCACCACCCTGCTAACCGTCCTATCCGACGGAAACAGCTCAGTACAAGTTATATTCAATCTAAAGTTTAGTTAATAATGACTCAAATCTGAGCAACTGATGTTGGAGGCATATAATTTCAAGTTCATGTCGGTAGATATAAAGGTTTTTGAGAGACTCGTCAAAGACTAGAGATTACTGTTCATCGACTACAGTTCAGCTTTCAATACAATAGTCCCCCATTGACTGTTCACCAAGTGGAGGGAACTGGTTCTGAACGACCGCCTGTGTGCCTGTGTGCTCCTCACAGGCAGACCACAGGTGTGAGATAAGTGCCTCAGAAATGTGTCCTCAGCTGTACGCTTTACACCTGCTACACACATGACTGGGGGACCGCACACATCTCCAACTCATTGCCAAGTTCGCAGACGACGCCGTCATGCTGGCCTTCAACTCCAACAACGATGAGACTTCTTAAAGAGAGGAGGTGGAGAACCTGAGAACGTGTTTTGAAGTTATCAATGTTGAGCTAAGGCTAAGCTAAGCTAAGCAACGCTAAAGCTAATTATTCTAAGTTCCAAATTCTAAATTCTAAGTTCTAAATTATTCTAGGTCCCAAACTTTTTCTAAGTCCAAAAATCAGCCAGTGAGAGCTGCTCCTCCAGGTGTCTCCGCACGCTCTGCACTCTCCATCTGGTTTTATACATCTTCAGTATTCATACATTCATTCATTTCAGCCCACCCCATATAGGCTCCTTATCAATGAAAAGTGTAGGGTGTTCCATTGTTTACCACCTGTTTGTTTTGCCCAATGAAGGCCAATCTCCTTATCTCTTCAGCCTTGAAAAACCTATAAAGAACATGAGGTATCTCCTTCACCTGATTTGCTTATTCCTCCCTGTTTGTGTTCAACCAATAATTACAGATTATGTCATCTTCTGATTCATATTTCAGTGACACCTCCAGGCACCCTTTTGACCAATTAGATTCTATTTTCTGGACGCGTGTTTCTGCTTAACGCCCCCTTTCCTGGCATCCAGTCTGGACACCTGTGTTCTTATCTGGACCTTTGGCCATTTTACACTTATAAGTTACGGCCATCTTCTCTTCTTGTCCTCTTCTTTGAACTAAAGTTCAAACTACACCTGGCAGGCAGGGATTATATGTATATGTCCTAATTATCAAAATATGGCACTCTGCACTGTATAAAGCATATAAGTACCATTGCACAAGTGCAGTATACACTCAGATTGCACAATATGTCTATCTTGTACAATAAGTCTGTCTATCCTGCACAAATATGCAAAATTCTGATGTACACTTGCCTAATTTGGTCATTTCACTTCTCATCTACCTCACCCATGCCTGTTTTTTTCGTTTCTTTTATTACACAGGATATTTTTATCTTATTTTATTGGTAGTTTATTTCTTATTATTATCTTTTTTCCCAATCTCTCTTTAAGTAATTTTTAGACTAGGTTATCTATTTTTAAATTTTGCACAGCCTTAGGTGTGATTTGGGTTACATTTCACTGTACATTGTACTTGTATAACTGTGTATGTGACAAATAAAGAATCTTGAATCTTATATATAAAGGCTAAGTTTGATCTGTCCTGTCGTGTTTGGTCCTGCTAGGTTAACTTAGCTTTAGCTTAACAAGAAGGCAACAGACCCAAAACACAACACAGTTTAGTTTTGATTGACCAACCAAACACGTGTGTGCAGCTCTCAGTTGCCACAGACCAACTGTCCTGAGTAGTTTTATTGAGGAATCTTGTATATTTTCCATTTTCTATCAGTGCAAGCTACCGGTGAATTTTGACACCTCCAATTGATTCCAAACAGATGGAATGTAATTTGCTAGACAGACACAAAAAAAATTCTAAAATACAATTATCATTTTAAAATACTGGTTTCATTTCAAATACTACAGTATACTTTTTTTAAATCATTTTACACAGAATAGATTATATACACATTAAATACTACAGTAAACATTTTTACAGTTTTACAGCTAAAAGTACTTTAACTTGTCACAAACGAATTTATGTAATCAGAAAGGAGGCACTACAGATTAAAAAATAGACAATTATTAGTACAACTGATAAGTGATTGCCAGGGATGACCTGTCATACAGGTCTGTCCCAAAGACACACTTTTATATCTAGAACCTTAGTGGTTTCTTAGCCAGTATGTCTCTAAGTACCTTACATGACCAAATTGTGGACTTGGAGGTAGACCACAAAGCTTAGGGTGCCTTTTGCTAGAGAGTTTGTTTTTGTTTTTAGGAATCAAGTAAAGGTAAATCATTATAGTCATGTGTGAACACACCACAGCCTGAACAGTGTGAAATTGTTAATCAGCATTTAACCCATTCACAAAGAGAAGCAGTGGGCAGCCTGGGGAGCAGTGTGTGGGTACCTTACTTAAGGGAACCTCGGCAGAACCACAAGCAGTTCTGGGATTTGAACCAACAACCTTCTTATTGCAGGTGCTAACTACTAGGCCACCAGCTGCCCCAAATGAAGAGAAACCTTGAAATGTTCACCATAGCTTTTACAAGGCTTGACTTCAGCCAAAACACGCAAAACAGTCTAAGACTGCACAGTTCACATGTACATTTTTATTAAAGGGCTCAATGCTTACACAAAACAGGTTGACTACAGGAATTAACACACAAAACATGTACATTCATGCTTTTCAAAACTTTCAAAACACACGCACACGCACACACACTCTCTCTCTCACACACACTCACACTCACACACACACACACACACACACTAAAGACCATATACTGGGTACACAGATCTCAGTCTTGATAGTGAAAGATGTCTGCACAAAAAGGAGCAAAAGGAAAAGACATCTGAAGAAAGTCAAATAAAGAAAAATAGTGATGAGTAACTTTGGATTGTCAGGCGCTTCAAAACCATGCTAGGAATTCACTGGTTAAGAAATATCCACAAAACATCCTTTATTTTCAGTTAGCAATGATTGTCATTGGCTCCATGATAATCAGTGATAGTCATTCGCTTGAGTGCAAGGTTTTGGATAAGGGCCTTCAGGTTCTTGGAGACAGAAAATGGTGTGATTTACTGTAAAAACTCTGAATTTTCGGCTATCTGACAAATGAATGTGTTTTAGCTTAACAGTGAGCTTATGATGTACATGTACAATATTTATCACATTTCAGTACATACATTCCTGCTTATCTTGATTGTACATGCCAGGGCTGATCTGTATGAAATATGACACATATGAAACATAACAATTTGTTTCAGAAGCAAAGAAACAAATTTCTCTCACAGTATTGGAGTTTATCTGATCATTATTTAAAGTCACAGAATTTTTCACAATTTTTTTTTCTCACAGTATTTTAGAATGTTACTCATATACTCATGTATAATTGTTGTTTTGGACATTTGATTTGTGTCCTTAAAGCTGAGGTCATCATCCTAAAAAAGTTCCATTCATACTTTTGTAAACAATTTTATGGGGCTTTTATATATATTTTTTAAAACTTTCTCTGGTAACTTAACAAGATGCATCTGAACTCGCGCTCGGTTCTGTTGGGCCGTGGGCGAAAGCTCTTCCCTTTTTTAGTATACAAACTGAGTACGCTACGTCAAAGCAGTGCAAATTCTCCCTAAACAGGAGCACTTATACGAATGATCCACTTTTATTGTGGATGTGGACGACTGAATGTTCAACTCACATGCAGCGAACTGCAACTAAGCATAGGAGATATGGCAAAGATATAAAAAGTACACATGAGAGGACTTTTATGGTGCACTATAGGTTTTGTGATACGCTATATGGACAAAAGTTTTGGGACGCATGACCAATACACCAAAATGTCTTGATGAGGCATTAAAAATGTCCTTAATTGGAAGTAAGGGGCCTAGAACAAACCTTGAAAAGCAGGTATGTGTCCCAGTACATTTGTCCATATTGTGTAGCTTTATCAGGAAAAATGCATCAGCAAAACATTTAAAGACTAAAAACTAACTGTTTAGAACGTCTGGTATGCTGTTTTTTGTCAGTGTTCGCAAGAAGAAGCTATTTTGGAAGGACATAAAAGAATATAATCTTCATTAATTATAGAAATGATTCAATAAAATAATAAAAAGGCATCATGGACTGATTTCCAGTCAGCTATGCCATGTCTGCTGTTGGTTATTGTTGTTTACAGGTGCTCCTTAACCTATCTAAATATGGCTTTTTTGTGATTAATGCAGGTGTTCTGTAGGAGTACTGACCATACCCTGTGTGTTGTAGTGTAATATACAATATATGGACAAAAGTATTGGGACACAGCTGTTTTTCAGGGGCTAGGCCCCTTATTCCCAGTGAAGGGCTTAATCTTAATGCTTCGGCATACTAAGACATTTAGAGAACACCTTACTTCCAACTTTGTGGAACCTTTTCTATTCCAGCATGACTGTGTCCCAGTGCACAAGGCAAGATCCATAAAAACCAGGTTGGATGAGTTTGGTGTGGAAGAACTTGGCTGGCCCAAACAGCCCTGACCTCAACCCCATCCAGCACCTTTGGGATGAACTGGAACGCAGATTGTGAGCCAGTCCTTGCTGGTGTAATGTTCAGGTGTCTCAACACCTTTGTCCATACAGTGTGTATGACCATAACTCAGACTGTTATATTGCCCACCCCATACGTCTGAGATCATGGAAGCATGTCTTTCAGGCTGAGTTGCATCACTTCTGCACTGAATGTGAGCCTAGAATGCTGATACTACATGTGTGCTGTACCCTGGTGTGTACTAAAGAGTGTACTGTATGAACAGCACATACACTCAAGCTTTTACCCACGGCTTCCCTCTTTCTCTTTCATTCTTTTCCCTTTTGAGTCATCTTTGATCGTCCTCTCGCCATCCTCGTTTCTTTTTTTTCTCACTGCAGTCGGGCCCAGTACTGACCCAGGTTCTGCCCCATGTTCTGCTCGTTCCCTGGAACTTGGACAGGTACTGAAACACCAGGAGAGATCAAACCTGCAGATGTATAAGATTTAAATATTATTTTATCATATAAAAGCAAGCATATTTATTAAATGAATGCACTCCATTAAGTCCATTAAAAGGCCCATATTTTACACATTCCCTGCATGTTGTTTCCTCTGTAAGTTTATGTTTACCTTCTATAAAACCACACAATAAAGCCTTGACCTGTCTTTATTCACTAGGATTAAGTGGATTATTACTGTGACTGTATGGACAAAAGTATTGGAACATTACAAAACAAATACATAGACTCTAATATGGAGTGGCCCGCCACCGCTATGCAGCTATAACAGCTTCCACTTCTCTTGAAAGGTTTTCCACAAGACTGGAATTTCAGTGGCAGTTTGTGCCCATTCATTCAGTAGAGCATTTATGAGGCCAGACACTGATGTTGGAGGAGAAGGCCTGGATCACAATATCCGCTCTAGTTCATTGGATGGGGTTGCGGTCAGGGCACATCCACACCAAGTCTATCCAAGTCTATCCAACCTTTATGCAGCTTGCTTTGTGCACTGGGACACAGTCATGCTGGAATAGAAAAGGTTCTTCCCCAAACTGTGTCCACAAAGTTAGAAGCATGACGTTGTCCAAAATGTCTTGGTATACTGAAGCGTTAAAACAGATGCATCCCAATACCTTTGTCCATATAATGTTTGTGCAATGGAAGACCTGCGTCAGATATGGGTGCACCTTAACAGATCTCAATTCACTAAGCAGAAAGGGTGTCTGGATGATTATGGGTATATACTATGCAGCTTATACTCTGCTGCTGAAAAAGTATAAGCAGGTTCTATTGTTTCTGCATTTAAAAATGTACAAACTCCAAACTTACCCAAGCCTGTTCTAAAGGGAAGGAAAAACAGTTCTGAGGTACACAGAGGCTGCACAACACTGCCCTCTGTAGGAGAGTATGTTTTGCCTCAAAGATTTTTTGTTCTTTCTCTCCTTTTGTCTCTCAGTGCCCTTATAACGTAAATCGCAACCGTGCAAAACTATAGGCACCATTTTTTTGCAAATGATTTGCAGCATAATCTGAGGCTTTGAAAACTTCTTAACTTACTTTTGGCAAATCCATCCCCCGGGTAGATGTAACGATTATAGACGTCCATTATGTAAACACGCCTGTCATCCATGAAATCCCTCTCATGTCCATTTCCCTGGGAAAACAACAGGAGACAGCAGAGGACATTAAAAGTGTGCAGAAACGTCAGTATCTGATGTACAGTGGCTTGCAAAAGTATTCGACATCCTTGAAAATCATCGAACATTTCTGGATTATAAAACATATGTACACAACTTTCCTCCAACCACATCTATGTTGAGAACTCTTTTGCTATAGTTTATTGTCAATGTCAAAATAGGTTATTTGTCTACAAACATTAAATAGATAAACATAAACTGAAATAATTTACATAAGTATTCAAACCCCTGTGCTTTCCACAAATGACCACAAATGACAAATTAACATCAAATGACACAAGGGGACCCTTATTTGACCATAGTTAAACATTAGGTATGACATGTGAGTCCTTAAGTGGGGCTGCCTCTTTTAGGATATAAAAAACACCCATTAGAAGAGCCCTTTTCTTGGTTAGAAAAACAACAAAATGAAGACAAAGGAGCATTCTGCTGAGTGAGAAACAAAATTATTAAAATGTACAAGGCAGTAAATGGTAATAATATTGAATTTCAGTGTCTGTTGGATCCATCAGAAAGTGGAAGCTTCATTACAGCATCAAGATCCTTACAAAAGCTGGCCATACTTCAAAAGTAAGCATCATCAACAGGTGTCTGTAATGCTCTTTGACTGAAACTGGAGTGAAGATACTTATGCTCAGAACACCAAGAGCTCTCCATAACTCTGGCCTCTACAAGAGGGTAGCAAGAAAGAAGGTCCACATAAAAGCATCTGCTTTTTTTGAAGATTTCGAAAGTATTTGTGGCAAAATGGTAACACTGGCCATGCATCAAGAATCATCATTTATAATCATCGTTTATAGAGGCTATATTAAGGCTTTATCAAGAAACAGACAAACACACAGGAAGAACTGACAACTCAATCCAGGTCAACCTGGGTTTAACTGAAGGAAGTGAGATGAGAGACAGCTGAACATAATCACAAACCAGAAGGTACCAAGGGAAAGGGAGTGAGCCCAGGCTCAGTATTCCAGCAACCATGATGGCCAGGAACATGAGCCAGCCGTGACAATAAGCTACAAGCTGGTGGCTCAGTGATTAGGGAGTTGCCCTGTGATCAGAAGGTCATGGGATCGAATCCCATGACTGTTAGTGGCACCGCTGAGGCACCCTTGAGCAAGATACAATCCCCACACAATGATGTGTTCCTGGCTGCCCCCTGTTTCAGAACCATTTCACACTGTGTACTTTGATGTGTTTATATAAGACAAATGGACACTTTACATCAGACCAGTGCTTGCAAGAGTTAAACCCACCCTCTTTTGTTATAACATCCAAATCTGTCAAGTCATTGGTCTCATACATGCATACTTGTGCCAAATACCATCAGATACTGCGTGGACTTAAGTAAAGCAAATAGGCTCCTTATAGTCCCACATGTACACACAACTGCACAGCACACATCCGTTCTCTGCATTCAACCCATTCACCAAGTGAAGCAGCACTCGGGGAGCAGTGTGTGGTGGTGGTGCTCAACGGCACCTCAGTGGTGTGATTAGCAGTCCAGGGATTCAAACCAACAACCTTATGATTGCAGGGGCAACTTCTTAACCACTAGAACACCAGCTGCAGCCTCAGAGCTCCTCCTGGCATCTTATAATGACCAAGCCAGTCAGTAACACAAGCATCATTTTTATTAAAACACTGTCATTTAATAGTCTCTGCTGTCCATCAACACATCGTTCATAGTTACGAGAAACTGGGCAAAATCATACTACACAGATATGATTTTACCCAGCCAACATGAAATAAAATCCAATTTATCCTTACTTATTATAAAACCTTGACTTAGGAACCTTGGCCAAACTAAGCCGGTATAATCTGGAGCTATGATAAATGACTATAGGAGCGGAGGTAGCAGTCACTTTGTTGCGGCAGCTTTGTACAGCTCAGACGGATTTTAATTACTTTGTGCTCTTTGGTGTACTATATGAACTGTGCCACTAGCGGGGAAAAAGCACATTCATTATCACAGAATGCCTGGCCATGGTTTTGGCCTTCAGTAATGCACCACTCTTCAGTGTAAAAGGAAAACGAGTCCAAACCTTTTCAATTTGCAAAACACCAGAAGCAAAAAATGCTTTATGCAGATTAAATAAATCAAGAATTCATTCATTAAAATCATTTCAATCTACAGAAAAAAACAATGCCATTTACATGTTAAGTAGTTCAGACATGTACCGTTACATATTATTGTACAATTCCAGACATGTTCTCCCGGAACACTCTCTACACAAACTTTTCTTCAGCTGTTTATATCAGGACTCAACAATGCAATGGAATGTTCTGGATTTGCAGGACTGAAACATGTGCATTGCTTTAACATGAGTAAGATCTAATATGTCATGACAGTGCTTTCTTTCTGTTTGCTAACTTCTGGAAACAGTTGTGACGATGCAATACATGTTATTCATGAAGGATTTATGTACTGGAGCATGGACAATATGACACTATCATTATAACAAATGATGTCACGGAACATTACAGGTAACAATATTTCTAGAGCTGATTGAACGCTTCATAAAACAGAAAATAAGGCCAATTTTAGGGAGCGTGAAAGCGATGACCAGTGTCTTTTCCAGTCATTATTACTAAGTGCAATTTTTGGGTGTAGCTATTACTGCTGGGCAGAATGTGCCATTTAAAATGTGCAGTTTACATACATATATGTGCATTTTTACAATAAAGATGTCCATATTTACATTCCAAGATCTTATACTGTACACTTTTTAGACTGTACATTTGATTTTACACTGTACTGTGACATAGTATTTTATTCTATTTTATTTTATTTTATTCAATAGATTTTCGTAATTTTTGCTGCTCTTTAATTTGTACTGTCCACTTTCTGCCCTGACCAAGCAAATTTCCCACTTGTAGGACTAATAATGCTTTATCTGATCTTATCATATCATAAGTTCAAGTCAAAGCTGAGTCTGCCTCGAACACAAGTCATGTGACCTAAGTTCACACCTCTAAGTGGGGCTCCGGTGCCATTCAGCTCAACTATAGTAGCTGATAGCAGGACCAGCGTCTGTTTTCCAGCTCTCCGTGCGTGATGGACGGAAAAAAGCAGCCTTTTCCTTTTGGTATAAAGTAGGAGTGACAGAGCGAGATGAAAGATGAGCATTTCCTGTGGCCTAGAGTGCGATCCAACGTCCCCAAAACCTCCATCACTCTTCATTATCCTTACTAGCCCTGTAGCATCTGGACACTGTCACCTTTCCATCAGCAGCAGGATTCATACCTCTAATGCACTGCTGCTGCTACTGCTGCTGCTACTTTCACCACAGCTCCAGCTTTTACTACAGTGGTGCCTTTTCTACATTTTTTCTTTTCTTTTTTGTTTTAAACACCAAAAAGTTGCTAATTTTAACATATTATTTTATCTCTTTTACGTTTTCATTAATGTGTCTTTAAGATACATGCAAATGAGGCATTGCCTTGACTAGAAAAGCCGCCCTGGTGTCCGGACCCTTTGGAAGGCAGAAATATTCCATTTGCTTCTCGATCCGCAGGAAAGGCATAATGTTAAATCTAGGGCTGTAATTGTAATCGATTTAAAAAATGAATGGACTGAACTTTCTCAACGAACTTCGCCACTGCGTCGATAAACATATCTTCATATGATTAAAAACAGTCTGATTGGGTTTTAGTGCCATTACAAGCAGATGTTGCCTTTCTTGTTGCCATGTATGTGGTTATGCATAGCTTTTCAAAACGTTGCTAACAAACAGAGCATGAATTATTTAAAGCTGTCTTTAGAAAAGGACATTCTGGAGCAGCCACACATGAAGGTCACCATGCATAATGTCAGACATAATGTTATAAGCGCCCCTTTCAACCCATCCAACCTTTGGCATGAACTGAAGTGGCTTTGTGATCATTCCAACATCAGTACCTGATCACATGATTATGGCTGAATGCTATCAAATCATCGCAATTATGTTTCACCATGTATTGTCAAACCTTGGAAAAACTGAGGTTGTTCACAAATATTTTATTTTCCTGCTTTCAGGAGCAACACATAAGCAGTAAGCTTTTGAGCGTATAGGGTCGGTCTTCTTGGGTATTTAGCCTAGTGCAGGACTACACAGCATTCTGAACAGAGATTCTCCAACGAAAGAAAACAGGGAATGAGAAAAAACACGAATCCAGTCCTGTCCAAAAAAAAATATGATCATTTTAAGGGGAAAGGCAAAAACATTCTTTACCTTTAGTGTTGTAATGCTTTTATAGTATTAAAATATGTCACAAAAACGGCACAAAATAACAAAAAAAAAAACAAAAAAACAAACACTTTGATCAAATGATGTAGAAAAATGTTCCTTTAAAAATTCTGATGCTGAATAACTGCCCAGTGGATCCTCGGTCAAAGACTTACAAAGACTTACACATTTGTAAAGTGGCCCCTTAAAGTCCCGTGTGAACACACCACAGCACACAGTGTGAAATTCCTTCTCTGCATTTAACCCATTCACCACGTGAAGCAGTGGGCTGCCACCAACAGGGGGCGGCTAGGGAACAGTGAGCGGGGACTTGCTCAAAGGTACCACAGTGTTGTCACTAGCAGCCCTGGGATTCAAACCCACGACCTTCTAATCACAGGGGCAACTCTCTAACCACCAGGCCACCTGCTGTGCCAATGGTAGATCAATAATTGATAATAATTTTTCAGGTAAGAAACAGTCTTAAGCACTGATGTACGTCGCTCTGGATAAGAGCGTCAGCTAAATGCCGTAAATGTA
>JBBPDB010000134.1:12225085-12242545 GCA_037974465.1 Brachypetersius altus
CGGCAGAATTCAAATGAGCCATTTTAATCTAGATTAATTCCAAGATTACAGTGAGATTAATCCAGATTAAAAAAAATAATCTATGCCCACCGCTAATATATATATTTGCAGTTTACCCGTTATTGTGGGGATTTCTGGGTACCATTATCAGTTCTCGGAAAAAATCCACCTTACACTGAAACCGCGACTGCTGGTCCACGTAAAAGTGGGGGGTTACTGTGGTCACTGTACTCAGAATGCCAGAGCCGTGTAAGAGTCAGTAAACACATTTATCTCTGTGAGATTCCTAATACCTAGTGTAGTCTCAGACTTGTTGATCAGATTTGCTGTGTTCTTCTCATTGATAGACTACAGCTCAGCACCAGCCGAGTGTGGGGTCTGCTGTCTTTGTATCAAGAACTTGATTGCTTTTCTTGTAGTTTTATAAGGAATGTGTACTAATGTAATTCTGCTCTACGTGCATCACTGGTGGTGTTTTTAGGTATGTTTGTACACAGACTCCTCACTTCACTGCCATGTTACCGACCCAAATTCTGATTGTTTGGTGTGGAAAGCCTCGATGAAAACTCTCTGAGGAACTGACTTTGATACATAAACAACCAAAGTTGAAGGAGTGGCCAATTTTATGCATGCCTGATTTTTTATGATTTCATAAATCTTCAGGTCTGTCTGTCTCTCTCTCTCTTTTCCTTCCATCTCTGTCGCCTCCCGCACTAACTTGCACTAACTTTCCCTTTCTGGCAGCTGTCTATCTTTCTCTTTCATCTTACTTCCAGTATCTCTCTCTCTTTATTTTTCTTAATCTCTCTCTCTGTTTTTCTGTCAGTCACACTCGTCACTCTCACTCTAATTGACTCAATATCCCCTCTTTTTCTCTCCCTTTCGTCTCACTCTCTCTCTCTCTCAACCTCATTTTCTCTCTCTATCGTCTCTGGTTGAGTTACAGCATGCAGTGTTTGAAATTACATTCATCCTTCATCAGTGCGAGTAGAAGAGTTTGCACATACTGCTGTGTGTATTATATTTTTAGAAAGACAAAAGGCTGTGTCTCCAAATACGAGGGAAGCATAAGCACTTTCAGTTTTATAGAACTCTCCATCACCTCAACATCTTGTAAACCCCTCAATCCAAATCTAGATGCAAAAGTCACGCGTGAAGCTGCAGACTCCACATATTTACGTCATCAGAGAGATGGATGGATGTACGCAGTTAGTTATGTTTTTTCTGTAGAGGACCTGAGAGGAATGACAAAGCTCTAAAAGACCCAGAGCTCGCTAAAAGCACTTCCCACCTGAAGTGAAACTCCAGGTCGAGTCATAATCACCCTGGCGCAGTGAGAAAATGGAGTGATTCCCTCAGAGTAAACAGATACAAGACTGTAGGCATAGAAAGGCTGCACATACCTTGCCTTCCCTTATCTGGGACTTTTAATGCAGACTCTAATCCCACACAGGGATGGAAACATTTCTGAGATACATTTCTGTGTGTATGTAACTACAAATCATTTTACATTTATAACATATTTGTTTTTATATTTGTATATAAAAAAATATAAAACATATTTGTACCCATAAGCTTTGCTACTTTTTAATGATACTAAATCTGTAGTCTAAATTATAACTAATTTAATCAGCAAAGGCCTTTAAAAATTACAATGATTGTTGCTATATTTAGAAAGTAAAAAATATTGCAGCTTAACAAGATGAAAGCAGGCGAGAGGATGACAAAAAATGCATTTTAATGCCAAGACGCATGTACAAGTCAGGCATAAATGGGGCTCAGAGATTATCATTTCATTAATGTAATTTCCAGTCATAACGACAATACATTTTTCAATGTGAAACAAATAATGTATTCTACACTAAAGCCTCCATCTCCAAGTGTTATAACTAGCAGCATATTAATTGTCTGCTGTTTACTTTTTTGCCCCTTAGTGCCAATGTAACTCTTCTACCCTTTCACCCTTTCAATCAGCTACCCACACACACCTCAGCTGCCTTACACCTATCTCACTCATGTGCATCTGAAAAGTCTATGAGAAGATATTTAGATAGGCTTATAGGAATTAGACATAGGACTCTTAAAGGGTTTTTACATCACATCATATATTATGGGGTTGCTGGTGGTCGGGTGGTTAGGGAGTTGCCCTAGCAATCAGAAGTCCGAGGACTGCCAGTGACCCCCCTGAGGCATCTTTGAGCAAAGATGGTCCCCAAACACTGCTCCCCAGGTGCTGCTTCAGTTAGTGAATGGGATAAATGTTGGCTTTAATCACAACCTCGCAATCACACTATGCATTTTCTTGCAGAAATGGCATCTAGCTTTATTTTGAAAAACTTAAGGCACTATTTTTAGTTTATTATGACATCTTTCCCTTTGAGATGCTATGTAGCAAAATACATTGCCCGTCCCTGACAACATACACAAACACGCTGCTTCTGTATTCCCAGCCTCATACTGACTTCCTCCATCACGGTTGAGTGAGAGTAGTGTGCTTGGAGTACAATGTCTCTCCTTGCAGTCCGCCCTCTCGCTGAAACTAACCGTTGCATGCACTGCCTCTGCAATCAGAGTGCTGCCAGGCAGCTCTCTGCAGGTGGAAGAGGCTGGCAGTCAATTAGCAGCACAGGAGGCTAGCAAGAGCAGCCTGACGGGTGGGTAATTACACGCTACCTATGAGAGACAAACTCCTCACAATCTCCAACACCAGCCCAAAGAGCCACAGTGAACAAAGGTGTTCCAGGGGGACCATCTGGGTAGCGCTGCATGAAAAAGTCCAGTGCTTTCTTTGAATGGTACGGCATGGCAAACAATTCAACTTTCAGTGAGTGCTGCATGATATATCAGCTAACCACTGCTGATATCACTGATCAGAACATCTCCAAAACAGCGCACCTGGTATGAAGGCTAAGACCTACTCATACTGACCGCTGTCTGCTGGAAGAAGGGGGCCTGAGGAATCACATTTTCTTTTACATCATGTGGAAGGCCGGGTGTGTGTGCTTAACACTATAAAATACAATGTAATTGTGTACCCTACCTTAATTTACCCCTGAAAATACACAAAACCAAAATTTTGAATTAAGCGGCTTAGGGCTGCACAATATATCGCAAATTTACCATCATCACGATATCAACATACGCAATACACATATCGCAAAAAAATATCCATATCATTAAGGCTGACTGAAGTGCAATAAATGGTGTTTATTCAAAGCTCTTCACCCAGTGCCACAGAGAAGAGGGCAAAAAATCACTGAGCAGTTTTCTTCATCTTCTGTGCTTCTGTTATAGATTGTACCTTTAGCTATTATTTTCTGGCTAAAAACTTACAATAATTTAAATTCTGTTTACATTTAAAAACTTTTCAGATCTTTTTCAGCAATGTTCAATTGTTTAAATGTTTTATGCTCTGTTTAAGTAAATTCTTAAAAACAAAAACAGCAAATGCATAAAGAAAAGCATTAACACTGTAAAGGCTAAGTTTTTACTCACTTATCGCATGTGATATCACCATCGCAACACTCAACAACATTATCGCATATCGCATGCTTTCCTAATATCGTGCAGCTCTAAAGCGGCTGTTAATTTGCAAAAGCAACCCCTTAGATTTACAGCATGAGTGTGAATCTTAAATATAAGGCGTAAATTAGGAGCCACTAATATTTTAGGAAAAAGTAATGGGGACATTCAGTAGTTTTACCCCTTAATCAGCCTTAATCTGTGCACTTTTACCTGTAATTTTCCTTAATTTTTAGTATGGGAAATTAAGATCAAAATTAAGAGGCAAAATTAAGGCTGACGGTTTCGTAATGTAAGGAGGAGATGGCAACAGCATGAACAATGGAAGAAAGCCAGCCTCTTATAACAGGATATCATGCCCTGCCACACTGCAGGAATAGTCTGAGTTCAACACGTTGACTTGGCTTCCAGATTCCCCAGATCTCAATCCAATCAACCATCCGTCGGAGATGTGGGAACAACTAGTACAATCCGATACTTAGAGTATCTGTTGGTAATGAACTGATGCCAGATGTCACAAAGTGCAGATGTTTCTGCCACACCCACTGCTAAAAGCTGTTTAAATTCAAGCACATTGTCATGAATTACAAATAAACGGGCAGTAGAATGGGTCGTACTGAAAACCTCTGTCAAAGGCAAGTTTGTGAAATTGCTGCCTTGGTTTATCTAGATCAACTATTAGTGCCGCTATTTTGAAATGGAAGTTTCTAGGAGCAACAATAGCTTAAAGTGGTAGAACACGCAAACTCAAGAGTGAAGGTCAGCAAGTGCTGAAGAACATAACAAGCAAAAATGTAACACCTCTGAAAGCAGCATCAGTACGATCCCATCACTCACTACACTGTTCCAAACTGCCTCTGGAAACAACAGACGAGCTGCGCGTCGGGAACTTAATGAAATGGGTTTCCATGGCTGCACAGCTGCATACAAGCCTAAGATCACTATGTTCAAAGCACACCGCCACTCGACTCTAGAGCTGCGGAAAGATGTTCTCTGGAGTAATGAATCTTACTTACAGTCAAAAGAAAGAATCTGGTGTTGGCAGAACAACGCTACAATAGTGCAAACAGTCAAGTTTAGTTTGTCCTTTAAGCTTATACAGGTGTGATGGTCGAATATCCACACACTTTAGGCCCTGAAGAGTAGATAGTGAATATAAGGCAGTTAGAGTCTTTAGAAAATATTAGCCGGCTAGCATTTGTAGACCATGTGAGGCAGCTAGAATGATGACACAGCATATTTGGAGAATATGAGGCAGTTTGCATTATACCCACTCCACAATATATATGCATTCTTGTTGTTTTAATATTTAAAAATGCAACAAAAGTGCAGCTACTCAATGAACATGATGCTGTTTACTTTTACCTGAAATGTTCCCACAAAAATTAAATCAGGAATACTCATTTGTCTGGCTACTTTTTGCTTCTTCACAAGGCAGCGGTGTGTGAGCACAGCTCTAAAGAAAGCAAACATGCTCGTATGGCCAATGATTTTAGCACCATATCAATTGCACAATGCTACCTGAAGTTGGTTTTCATTTACTGAAAGCAGCATTAGTTTTACTGACTGAACCATTCCTTTAATGGAGCCAAGAGAATCCCCTTGGAGCCTTCACTATCACAGGTGTTCAGAAATTTCCAAACGGTCTGTTTTTCCCCAGGCGGCCACAGCTTCTACCAGAAAAGAACCCAAAACGCTGTTTCACTCATGCTTTCCCACATCCCAAAGCATTCGCTTTCAACAATAAAGCCCCGAATACTGCCCCATGGAGTTCTTTCTTTTTCCTCAAAGCCTTTTACACCAAGTTACTAAGGCAGTAAAAGACAAACCTGGAAAATAATGAAGATCCTAGAATAACCCAGCAGCTATCACAGGGTGCTGTAAAACTACAGCTATCTACTGGCTGGAGGATTAAGGATAATTACATTTCCAGATTCGCCTGGAATTGGCAACATGACCACTAGTGATGTAACATCCTCAGGACAAGACCACTTTGATATGGATCATGAAGCAAGACACTGAATGGAACAAGGCAGAGTAGTTAAAAACATTATTGCTCCCACAGTACATTTACTAAGATCAGAACCAAATCCCACCATTGTCTGTTCTGCTTCGGGGCAGCTGGTGACCTAGTGGCTAGGGAGTTGTCCCTGCAATCAGAAGGTTGTGGGTTTGAATCCCAGGAGTGCTAGTGGTACCGTCCCCGCACACTGCTCCCTGGGTGCCTCCCTTAGGTGGCACTTCACTTGCTGAATGGGTTAAATGCTGAGAAAGAATTCCACACCATTCACTGTGTCCTGTGTTGTGGCCACTTTACTTCACATTCATCAAAAATTCCACAAAGCAAGTGAAAATGCAACTTTGATAGCAGAATGCGGCAAGACAATATTTTTAATACAGTTTTTGTGTTCTTGTGTTAGTTGTCTGTGTTAGTTCATCTGGCCTGCATTCAGAACTGCTCTGCATTTAAAAAAATGTTTTTACACTTTATGACAAGTTACACATACATTTTTCACAAGATGGAATGGGGGCATTGGAATATTGTGGATAAACGGCACTAATTAGGTAATGAGGGTGTAATTTCTACATACAAATAAGTATATGTTTAGGATGCTGTGGCTGAAGCTTAAACGGCTCTAATTAGTGTACCATTACTGGGGCGTAGAGGTCAGAACGTCAGAGTGCACTACATAAAGGGTCTGGGGCCATTTCAGATCCAGATTACCGCAACAGCATTAGCCAGCAGAGGCCTCCAGTAAATATGGTCCATTTTAATGATGTTGCTCGGTAGATTCAGTTCTCTGCATTTAGTTTTCTGCTGTCAAAAACGTTCTGCATTATGTCCATGGTTTGACTGACTACGCATGTACAAAGCGCGCACAAGAAACAGCGGGGCTTGATTAAACCAGTAGCATTAAGCTAATACTTACGAAAGTTTGGGAAATATAGATAGATAGATAATTAGTGAACTGTATTTGAAGCTAACAAACGCAGCTTATTAGTGTAATAATTATATGCTATAAAACATAATTTTACAGCATATTATTATTAATATTATTAATTAGTTTTATGACAGTTTGGGAAACAATCTTTGGGAAGAATACTATTACTGCAGAATCGAAAAGCTGCCTATCACATAACCAGTGTTTGGGTAATAATAATAATACGCTATAAACAAGGGTTGACATAATGTTTTTGCTGTAGTACTCTAATGAGTATCTACCTGAAGTAACTGGTACGCACCAAAATAAAACATTTTCTGTGTGTCTCGGCTGTAGGGCGGGAGGGCGGGCTTTGTGTGCACAGTATGAAGTCGCTAATTAGGTACGCATTTGCGCTGTGAAGCCTGAAAACTGGTGCGCATTTTGTTCACCACCGATGCCTATTCAGGCTTGTGTAACACTTATATCAATTTCTGGCTATAAAATAACATTTTATAAAATTTATTTTAGTCTTTATACTGTCAGCTAGAACGTGACAGAAGTAGGTGGATACAAATAATAGCGGTATTACAGTGTACTGAGTGACCGCGTTGAACATATGAACATTATAGAGCATGCTTCTGATGTTTAAGTACCCAATTCTCCTATGTATGTGTGCATGTGCGTGTATGAGGGACGTACCATGATGGTGCCTCCTGTCTGGGTCCGTAGCGGCTTCAGCACTCTCCGCTGCACCAGAAAGTTGGGCAGAAATATGAGGGGAGGGATTTCTGTGATGGTGGCAACCACCAAAGACCACTGCAAACAGATAAAAAACACACATTTTCACGATGGAAAAAAAGAAGTGTGGGTGATATTTTTATCAGAGGTGTATCAAGAACATATAGTAAACGACAACAAAGGAGGGACAGAACTGCACCAGTGAGACAACACTCAAACCATAACACAAATGCTAAAGCTTAACGTTTCATCTCAGGCCCAAACGACATACTTAAGATCACATTAACCCTTAGGGAGTCCGGAGTTATTAGCATTATATCACTGCAGTCAGTTTACACTCTGCATCAGCAGGATTCGCATGATAAAATGTCACTTCCTCTGGCTCTTAATTATACTTTTCTGCTCATTATTTATAATAAAATCAATCAATAATTGTAACTTCTAAGGGTTATTTTAAATTTTTGCTCCATCATCTATGCTACAGCGCTTCCAGGCAGCTCACAACCAGCTAAATTAGGTTCTATATCCATATCTGACTCTTTACCATCAGATTGCCAGTTCCAGTTACTTGCTGTCATTGCAAACCACTGGCAAAGTGTTAACTAACTGTTACACAGTACAAAAACAAGAGTAAAGCAAATGTATGCAGTCACAGTAGAACTGATATACCTCTCTTGAGCCTTCCAAGATATCGTTCTGCATGCAGAAAGAGAATAAATAAACAGAGGCATTTTAAAGAGGGGTAAACTACCTGCGACTAATAGAAGTGACACCTCCTAGAAGCTTTAATCAAACAGAAGTTGCTTGTCCCTCACTCGTAATAGTAAATGGAATAGTGTGGTGACAGCACAAGCCTTACTACATGTGAAGTTTTCTTCTTTGGTTTTGCACAGAAGCTACAAGATCACTTAGTGTAATGCTAAATACTAAATACATACCTCAAACTGTTGCTTCAAACTATCTCAGGCTGCTTCAAACTATCTCAGGCTGCTTCAAACTATCTCAGGTTGCTTCAAACTGTTGTTAAGTTATCTCAAAAAGACTTGCTTATGTGTTCCCAACTCTGTATCACATGTTAATTATAAAAATAGACAAAATTAAGCTTCAAAATGTCATAATATTAAACCTGCTGGTTAAAGTTAAGGGGGGGGGTGGTTAAGATAAAATTAACCCCCCTTCATTCTACCTTAAAATTAGACTTAAGTAAGGTGGGTATTCTATAGTTTTGTCTTAATCTGTGCATTTTACCCTTAATTATTTCTTTATGGATGGGCAGACGAGTCAGAGCACCCTTGCCGACCCCTGTCCACTGGTTTTGGTAGTGGACAGGTGTCAGCAAGGGTGCTCTGACTGGTCTGCAGCTAAGAAGCCCCATACACAGTAAGCTATGATGCACCACCTGTCGAGCACAGAATGGACACGAGATTCACCAGACCAGGCTACCTCGGTGGTCCAGTTCTGATGTGTCCATCGCAGCCACTCTCAGTGGTGAACAGGGTTTAGCATGGGTGCTCAGACTGGTCTGCAGCTAAGCAGCCATTTATGCAGTAAGCTACGATGCACTGTGTGCTCTGACAACTTTCTATCATTGACCTTTTTAGCGATTTGTGCTACAATCGCTCCTGTGTGGGCTCGGATCAGACGAACTACCCTTCATTCCACATGTACATCAATGTGCCCATTACACTGTCGCCGACTCACCAGTCATCTTTCCTTAGACTAGTACTGGTAGATAATACCTGCATACTGGGACTACCCCAAAAGCCCTGTAGTTTGGAGGCCCTTGTCAAAGTCACTATTCTTCCTGATTCCAACACTTGAAGAACTGACTGTTAACGTGACGCCTAAAGTATATTACTTCTGCTCAGATGCCAGTGTGATTCACTTTACCTGTCAGAGGTTTTAATGCTGTAGCTATCCATTGTAAGACCAAGTGAGAGACCAGGGTATTAAAGAACAATCCTCACTTTGTAGCCTACGGATAAAATTGTTTGCTAATACTGTTTTCAGCTTTGCCATGCAGTTTTGCCTGTCTTCTCTGCAGCGCCAGAAACATAAGCAGGTCTATTTGAGATTACTTGCAACTGAGTAAGATGTAAGTGTGTGATGATTTAGATGTGGGATCATTTTGCTGATAACCACACAAAGCTTGTAGCTCCATGCAAAACTAAAGAAGTAAATCAAATGCATCTTGGCTGATCAACTATGTTTGCATTCAAAGGAAAATTGTGTAAATTGGATTTTATAAATTCTCGTTTGGGAAGGCGTTCATTCTCCAATGTTCTGCTGTCAGCTTTCCACACAGACCGAACAGACAGCATGGGGAAACACACTCAACGAGTCATGCATTTACAAATACAGATGGGGAGAAAAGGCTGTGAAAAAGGACAGGCCGCACGCTGACCCTGGGCATGCACATTCGGCTTCGATTGCAAGCCACAGAGTCATTAGGAAGTCCCTTAACTTAGCCTTCCTGCAGATATATGGCAGAAGGCAGTTGACTCATGCTTGAAGTAAAAAAAAAAGAAAGAAAGAAAGCGACTTGGCACAGGTCTGTCTGCAGGGGGACTGTGACCTGATTGATTTGGATGGAAATCAGTGCCTCCTCAGGGTAACCCAGTGCATTTTAATTACGCACGCTTTCCGCCTGTCATTGTTCGAACGTTCATGGGGGAAAATGCCACACACGGAAACTGGAGGAATATATACAGGCAATAGCAAAGCTTTACTCGCAACAATACACAGGGAATTCAACTATTTGTTCATCTGAAGAGGAAACACAGCTTAAATTATAACACATTATCACATTTTTGAACATGAGCCTCAGGATGATTTGGCTAATCTCAGGTTCTGTTTTCAAGGGCACTTGTTTCGAAGCTTATCTTGGCTTTGAAAGGAGCGCTCCAGCATTCATAGCCTATTCTACAGTTGCAGCATCTGGAGCGTGTCAATGATTACCACAGGCAATAAGTGTTTCCCTACACAGTCCAAACATCGTTATAATATAAACCAAAGGGCAGCTGCTGTATTCCATCACTCTAGTTTTATGCAAAATATTAATTTTTTTCATGGTATTAGTAAATTAAGCGTGTCTAACTGGTCCTCTTAGGCATGGGCCATTGTGTTTGGGTGGAGTGGGCGGAGTTGTCACGAGCTTTCCTGACTGACGAGCACATCACAAAACCTGGAATATGAACTGTTTTGTGTTCAAAAGTTGGATAAATGTCAAAAGGACAACTTTGGTAAGTTCTCTCAGACTGCTCCATCGTAGTCTCAGCCTCATGTAGATGAAGAGTCTAATGTACGTTAACTGGCTCCAAGTACTGTATGGCATATTTGTGCTACTCTAGTCAACAACTGGGCAAGCATGCGATGATTGCAAGACCATAATGTATCACTTCTCATTTGGGCATTAAAAGAGGCAGGTGGTTCTCAGGTGGCACATCAAGGAACATTCAGATGGATCTATTGCCCAAAATACCTTGAGATACAGGTGAGGCTCAATCTGGCTGGTTTTGTTCACAGGCAGGGAGGAATGTATTCAGACACAGTAAAAAAAATCAATATTATTATTCCTTTACCTTGGAATTAAGCTGAATTGTGCTTGAACTGAACCACTGTAGATAACAGGAACAATTGTTATACTGAGTGCAGCACACGCAGGGTCTGCAAGTTGCTGTATCAAACACACGTGTGAACTAAGCACCCTAGAGGTTTCTTGCCCTATAGGGCTTCACAATGTTAATGTCACCAAGGTATGGACTAGGAGGTGCACCGCAGACGGCTGGCTGTGCTTGGATTTTACAAGTTGTGCAAAAATGCACTTCTTTGCATCCCTCTAATGTTGAATTTTCAGCTAAATTCCAGTTGGCATTAGTTGCCTAAGCAGAACACTGTGGGGAAATATAGGTACTGCAGAGCGAAATAACATTACAACCAGCTAGCAAATATTCTGTAGGTCCCCCTCATGTTACAAAATAGTCACTGTAGCTTCTTCAAGTCCTGGAAGTTTTGAGGTGGGGCCTCCATGCATCAGACTAGTTTGTTCAGGACATCCCATAGATGGTCAATCAGATTGAGAGGCTTGGAGGCCAAGAAAACATCTTGTTTCTTAACCCATTCCTTTTACAGTGTGGTAGGGAGCAAGAGGCCACTAAACAGCGTTTAGGTTATGTGGTCAAATTAAAACCCACATGAATGCCAGGACACAAGATTTCCCAGTAGAACATCCACTGGTTGGCATTCTTCCGTTTGAGCACCCTGGTGCTCTCATTCCCAGGTAAACGATGCACATGCACCCAGTCATACACATAATGGAAATGAAAACATGATTCATCAGACCAGGCCCCCTTCTTCCATCCCTCCATGGTCTACTTCTGATGCTGATATGCCCACTGTAAGGTTCATGCGTTGTTGGACAGAGGTCAGCATGGGCACCTATTGGTCTGCAGTTACGCAGCAAGCCACAGGAGTTCAGGCACCTTTCTATCAGAACGGCCCCTTTTCAAGCCATTTGTGCTACATTAGCCCTTCAGTGGGATCAGACCAAAGGGGCCCATCGCTTCCCACATGCAGTTAGCCTTGGCAGCTATGACCCTGTCACCAACTCACTGGGTGTCCTTCTATGGATGACTTTTGGTAGGTAGTGACCACTGCATAGCAGAAAACCCAGTAGACCTGCTGATTTGGAAGATGCTCTGACCCGGTTGTCTAACCCTGTCAGACTGGTCGCTGTCAGAGTCACTCAGATCTTCATGTTTGCCAAATTTTCCTGTTTCCAGTGCATCAGCGTCAAGACCTGACTGTTCACTTGCTCCCTAATATATATTTTTGACAGGTGCCACTATAACGCGATGATCAATGTTCACTTCACCTGTCAGTGGTTTTAATGTTGTGATTTTGTTGACAAGCCAAAACAGTGAGCTGTGCTTGGTCATTTTGATCATCGAATTTCATTTTCCTGGAGGAGTAGGTGGTTCTTGGCCATGATAAGCAGCAAAGAGGGTCTGAGATACTTGACTCGCCTTATCCTTACAGCTGTACTGAACAACTGTAGTTTCAAATTTACTTTATAAAACAACACACAGAGTATAACATCCTATTGGCTTGTATTACAGGTTAATACGCTTTCAGTACATGAAAATAACAAGTGTCCAAGGTAATCGATTGTGCGATGCAGCTGCAAATAGAGATTAGTTCAAAAAACACTCTCTTTAATCTGGAATTCATTATTTGTTTGCTCTATTTGTCATCAGCACCATCACTCAGCAACAGGACAGTAAACTCTGCAAAGGCTGCTGTACCTTAAGCCTGTTCAGGTAGCGCTTAGTGTGAACCACCAAAAGATCCTCCTCACTGGCCTCCCGCGCTGGCACTATCATTTCATCAGTGATGAACTGCTCCTCTGTGGACAAACCAGATAAAGAGGAGTAAGCCTTGAGGCAATGTTAAAAGACCTGGCAAACCATACCATAATTATGCACTCCTTATTAATCACAGTTATGAGTGACATTTACAATCAATTTAGCAACTTCTCAAACTCGTTTCAATGTCAAAACACGTTTCAAAAAGAGTCAACAACCTTTTATCAAACTCACGTTATAATAAAAACATGCTCTTCTTTTTACAGGCATCACTCCTTAGCTTCTGCAGGTGACACAGATGAGCTCCATGCAAACTGATTCTAAATATCTCATTATATTTTCCCTAAAGTTCCTTATAACTACAACATACTGAGCTTAACAAGCCATCTCCACACTCATGAAAATGTGGGGAGGACTTCAATGGTGCGGCGCATTGCTGATAAATAATATTATGAGGAGACGAGGCTTTATTGCTGATGGGTTTATCTGCAGTACTGCCAGAGTTGCACTCTTCCTCTGACCTTGCGCTCAAAGCCAGAGGATTTTACCTGCTCCCTTTGGTGCTCCCGCCGGGGTTCAGCTTCCCTCATTATCTCTGCCTGGCCCCTCTTGCTCCCTCCATCCCTTCATCTCTCCTTCCTTCCATGTTATTACAACCCCTCCCCGGACTCCCTGGAGTCATAAATGTTGTCACGTACACTGACAAGCTACTTCATAGGTACCTAACTTGTATCTACGTTCCATTTTATCAACTCTGCTGAGCATATTGGTGCACTGAATAGATACAATTACAGACTGTAGTCCATCTTTTTCTTTAGCCCCTTTACTCCTATCATCAATGGACAGGAACACCAGTGAAATATTATTTGGGTGGTGGAGCATTCTGAGCAAACTCAGTCTACTCTATGGAGCGCACACATACATACACACATACATACACACACACACACACACACACACACACCCACATTACACTACAATTTCAGTGACACTGACTATCCCCCACCCACATAATACCAACTCACTGGTGGTCCTGTGGAGGTCCTGACAACTGATGAATGGCTTTAAGGTATTTCCAATATGTCAAGCCAAGCAATAAAACTTATGCAATAAAACTTGAGAAAAATACATTTAAGTGCATTCTCTGTAGAGATTGTGTACTTCCAAAATCAATAGAACACATTTTGCCACTAGGGGTGTTTTTGCATATGACTGTAAAGTAGGGCTGTAATGATTTGCTGATTGTTGATTTGGTGAAGTTGCTTAGTTAGTAGATTAGCAGATCAGTTAATGTCTTGTTTACTTAACTCCTTATAAGTCGAATTACACAGTGAATTATTTATGATTATTCGACAAATCAATTTATAGTTAACACATTAGCCAGTTACAGATAGAATCATTAGCCCTAAAAATGCAAAAGGACTGTCTTTCCTCAGCTGCTAATGAAGTCACCTTTTAAAAAGTGGATGACCTTGCCCCATTTGCCAGCGTCAAACGGATGGAGCTTCTCCAGACCCATGAAGGTGATGTTATACTCCGGGGAGTACACAATAGGCAGGCATTTGGAGGGAACCTGCACATACAGCTCCGTCTGGTGTGAACTGGAGGACGAAAATGGAACCAGAGGTCTGGTTTAATCCATGGAACAAAGCTATCAAACACTATTGTGTACATCAGAGGCAAATTGATCACTATGGCATTGCATATGATGTTCAAAATTCTAAAGTGATAAAACAATATTAGAGAATTATCATATAGTCCCACCCACTTACAATACATATCAGCAGTGCTGTATATGATAACAGAAAATAATTTCACACTGGATTATTAGAGAATTAATATTCATATAGACCTGCCCACTGACAGTACTGTTCAGTAGCGCTGATGACAGAAAATGACATCACAGTGGATTATGCGAGAATTAGTGGCGGGGGACGGTACGTTGCTCAAGGGTACCTTAATAGTAATATTAGAGTTAGGGCTAAGAAAATGACAGTAGTGTTGCATAAGACACTAGATGTTAGTAGTTCTTATGTAGTACTCACCCCTTATTTCCTTCAGAAGTTTCTTTACTCGACATGTTGATCACTGCATTCCAAATTGAACAGATAAAAAAAACAGAAATGCGGAGAAAAAGTAGAGAAATTCAGGCACATTACTTCAATACAGGTTAGTTATTTATCATTATTTTAAACTTGCCGTTTCCATTTTGTTTCAGGAAAACGAAGTTGTAGTGGGTGGTGGTGGCGGCGTATAAACTACATTTCCCATGATCCCCGCAATAGCTGCGTATGCGCGTCAACAATACATAAGACGCAACGCTCCTGTTTTGGCGAAAATATTTTCGCTTTGGCATTTCGTTTGGAGATCTCAGAGAATGTCTGGCAGGATGCAGTGCACGTAATGTTTTTTTATTGAGTTTCTTTTTTAAGAAAGCGAATCCCGGATTGTCGATTGAACACGGATTTTGAGGAAAAACTGCTCAAAATGTGCAAGACTCACCTGCTAGCCATGTTATAGTTCTCTCATGTCTACGGTGAGATTGACTTTCGTCCTTTCAGTCGTTTATTGCAGCAGGGGAACACGCTGCCATCGTCTAAAATGTAATTTTGGCGTGCCTTTGCGTACAAATGTTTGCAGGCTGTCAGAAAAGCCTGGAACACCAAATCCAAACACTCTGCTTCCGCACTCCGCGTGATGACGCCACACGCTGTCAACAGTGGACTGGAAAATCTTGGCATCACTCATGATATCAATACGACAAAGCGGCTGTTTCGCACACTTTCTCTGTTTAATTGATATTGCCAAATTGGTGCAGTCATAATACAGTATTATGATAATACTATACTGTTATAACTAAACAATAAAATAGCATTTATCATAATTTTATGTGACTGATTATTAATTACTCATTCTAAACAATAATGATTATTATTATCTTAACCCATTTACTCTGAATCACTCATGATATAATATGTGGTGCTTTACTCTGGATATTACAATAAACACAATGACATTAGACTCACTGTGTTTGTTTTACTGAGATTACCCTTTGCTGCAATCATAATTAATAATCTAGTAATTGCTATAATATATTTAATTGTTGACCAGAAAATCTCGGGATCACTCATGGTATCATATTTTGGGGTGCTTTACTTATATTACAATAAGCCCAACAAGAATTAAGGTTTTTTGTACACTGTTCGATTGATATTACCAAACTTCTGCAATTATAATAAGTATTACAGTAATTGCTATAATGCGTTTGATAAATTATGGATTATTGATACATTTAAATAATAATGATTATTATCTAAGCTCATTGTCACATCACAGCAGGCGAGAGAAGCATATAGCTGTCTGAATGGCACTTTGATAATTAATATAATTACCCTTCTGACTATTTGCCTAACAACTAAACAAGTATTTTTGTGAAAAGGACAGCCATAATACAACATACTGAACTTTAAGATATAGTGCATAATGTGTACAATCTTTATGTCACTCAATATTTTGGCCACAAAGTGACATTGCAACAATATCCAGGATGTTTCTTAGCAATCCTGGATAACTGTGGCTTCTTATTGACTGTGCTGGATGATCCACTCCCGTGCCTGCTGCCCCCAGCAGTGTGTTTGCTATAAATAGCAGTGTGTGTGTGTGTGTGTGTACCGCTTGCGTAATGATGATGTCGCTGCAGAGGCTTGGAGATGAAGTAAGGCTGGATCTGCTTGCTGATTGGCTGCTGGCGTTCAGGTCAGTGAGTCGCCCAAGAGTGAAAGCTGGCCATCAAGTCAGAAAGCTCGTAACATGTCAACGTTCCTCAAAGAGAAGCTTCTCTGGCTCATATATCTAGCCTTCCTTTTTTTTAATCAAAAACCCTAATGCCTTCAGAGAGTCTGCAGTAAGTGGAAGGAACTCAGTGCCACCATGTAATGTGAAGTGTCTTTGCACTCTCATAAAGCGTATTCTCCCTGGGGGCCTGTTCTTTGAAGCCAGAGCAGCCAATAGCGTGGCCCGAGTAGCTCTGTACAATGGACCGTATTTGCATAAATTGAGGTCAGCTCTGTTGATTTTCATTTGAAGAAATACAGTGGTCTCCTTCTCTTTCTCCGCAGGAATAATTGACCCTGTCCCTAGGTGACCTTAATTAATGCCTTGGCGTTCCGTTTTTCAGTGTTTAATCCACACCGAATTGCCTTTAAGGTACTCATCCATCGCCATTATCGACTTGGTCCTGAACACCTGCCTTTTACCACCGACGTGTTGTTTACTGACCCTTAAAAGTTGCGGTTATTGCTGATGAAAAAAACATGTTTTATATAAATAATATTGTTTTTTTTATTATTTATATGAGCTCACTATAACAAGGGGAGACATTCTGTTAAAAATCCAATGCCTAGACTTCCAATCCTCAGTGCATTTTGGTTTGTGAGTGGAGCATATATTTTATTATGATTTATGTGTTATTTGGACTGTACAGTCTTGTATCTGGGAAGGAAAAACCTTTGACATTACATAATATAAATCAAGAGTAAATGTAATTCACATTGCTCAAACCTTAATTGGGAAATCCAAGCCTCTGCTTAATTAAATCGTTCGGTTGTAAACAAAGTCAGTCAGGGAGGTTTGCAGTGAAATGTTCCATCCTAGAGAAGTGTATGTGGTCATAGCACTGACCAAAACACAATCAGAATCAGAAAACTTTACTTATAAAACCGTGAGCTTTAGCAGCGTGCAGCAGGCCAAAACAAACACTTGTACACAAAAGAAACTCTCTCTACCCACATGTTTAGACAGGGGACAGCTGACTAATGCTAATTAAACTATTGAAAAGGGGCAGCTGGTAGCCTAGTGGTTAGGGCATTCGCCCTGCGATCAGAAAGTCCGGGTTCGATTCCCAAGACCGCTAG